>SZWC01006155.1:110493-133396 GCA_023375785.1 Penium margaritaceum
AGAAACCAGAGCCGGGTCACAGAAACCAAAGCCGGGTCAGAGAAACCAAAGCCGGGTCACAGAAATCAAAGCCGAGTCATAGCAACCAAAGCAGGGTCACAGAAACCAAAGCCGGGTTGTCACACACAATCCTGCCGCAGCTCCGCGGAAGAAGCAATCGGCGGAACAGGAGTCAGAGAGGCAAAGGATCCGCGCATGGTATGCTGGCTCCCGCGGATGCGGTTGAGCGAGGGGTAGGCGCGGATCCGGGAAAGCAGGAGGCAGGGCATCGGTGGAAGGGTCGCCGCAGACGAATGTTCGTCTGCACCGGTTCCTCTCGGCCAAAGGATTGGTGGCTAGGCGGGAAGCAGTGAAGGGAAATGCCGTGGTGCGAAGGAAACAGGGACAAGCCGAAGCATGATCCGCGGCCGCCGACAAAGCGCAGGCCGAACTGCGGAGGAATTAAGCAATCAGAGGAAAAATGACCAATCAACACAAGCGACTAAGCATCAATTACGGAGGAACCTCGGGAGACGCACCGCAGAAGACGAAGATTCAAGGAAGAACACGAAGAACTGCATGTACGAACTGCGGTTGAAGAAAATGACCAGTAGAGTAGACAGCGTGTGGGACGAGACCCGCGGTGCGTAGCCGCACCGCGTGGAGTCCGAGTAAGAGTGGGAGGATGTGAGAGGGATGGGACCGTCGGCGTGTAGACACGCCGCGCGGAGTCCCGAGTAGAAAAGGGGCCTCACTAGCAGTAGAAAGAGAACAACTCAGACTTTCTTGTCTTCCAGAGCATTCCATGTACTCCGCCATCAGCTTTATCAAAGTGATTGACCCACTCACATTTCGGTGTTACGCCCATTGCCCTCTCGCCTTCAGTAAACTCTTGGAGTCCAGTTCGCGGACTATGGGAGTAGGCGCGTAAGGAACCAAAAGTCCGATTGAGGTGGGCTGCCGGTGGTGTCCCTTGCTTACACACGTCCGCGGAACTGGTTTCCGCGGAGAGGAGTCGGATGCCACGAGGTGGTGGACTCCCGTGTGGGAAGAAGTGGAACGCGGAGCGTCATTCATCGGTGAGGTACCTACGCAGGTGTGAAACTGTGATCCGCGACATAGCTAATAGTTGGGATCTTCCTTTGTGGGTTGTCGCATTCCAGTAGTCCGCGGAGAGATACTNGAACCAAAAGTCCGATTGAGGTGGGCTGCCGGCGGTGTCCCTTGCTTACACACGTCCGCGGAACTGGGTTCCGCGGAGAGGAGTCGGACGCCACGAGGTGGTGGACTCCCGTGTGGGAAGAAGTGGAACGCGGAGCGTCATTCATCGGTGAGGTACCTACGCAGGTGTGAAACTGTGATCCGCGACATAGCTAATAGTTGGGATCTTCCTTTGTGGGTTGTCGCATTCCAGTAGTCCGCGGAGAGATACTTATCATAGGGTGCAGCCGCATTAGTTCATGACTTGTGGTCCGCGGAGTGACCTCTAGACTAAGGGTGATAGCCGCACCTTGCTGAGCACCTCTAGTCAACTCATAGTAGTAGAAAGAGTAATCCGCGGGGTGCCGCGGAGAGTTCCCATCTGCGGAAAGATCAAGGGAGCCGCAAAATTGGGGGTATCAATGTCATGGTGCGGTGAGCGTGGAAAGTTCTTTGCTCTCTGTCAACAGAACTGCACGTGCCTTTCAGATCAGTCGGTCATGTCCGCGGCTAGCTTCGTGCATCAGGATACAAGACGCCGGCAGCAGTTGTCATCAGCGCGGAGCTTCCTGCCACGACGGGCTGCGACATGCGCGGGAAGCCGGGATTCCTCACCTGTGTTGTCTCGCGCACCAGTCAGCTCCTCGCCGGGCTCTGATCCGCTCGCCCAACACCGACGAGTAACCGAGTGGTTGGAGCAGCTGCACTGGCGCCGCATTATGGATGTGCTTGCCGAACACGCGGAGGTGGAGAGTGTCCACAGTTCCGACAGCCATGGATCGGCCCAGCATCAACAGGGCCAGGGGGGCCCGCCAATTGCGCCTCTTGGGGCGCAGTGGTTCTCCGCTGCGCCACCTTCCCAGCAAGAATCCTCTGGTGGTGGAGAGCTCGCGGTCTACTGCGGACTGGTGTATCGGCGTCGGGGCGGACAGCAGCAGCAGGACCCTGGCGGAACAGAGGTGCAGCACATGCACCCGCTAGCACACCCGCAACCCTTACCGCTGAGCCGCGAGCATTTCGGGATTTCCAAAACACTAGCACCAGACGAGCATTGGATGTCGGCGCAGCAGCCAAGGATGGGACTCCTGAATCCCGCCCTTGGGATGCCTCAAGACACAAACCCGCCTCGGCGGCCGGCCGGGACAACCACGTGCGCCATGACCGCGGAACCACCTGGGCCAGAACTACAGCCACAGCAGATGGTTGTATCCACACAACCCACGGGAGGCACGCAGATGGGGATGCCTATGCCAGTGCAGGCATCGAGAATTGCGCAGCCACCGATGAACCAACTCACTATGGGTCAGACTCTCTTGACCATGGGAACAACCGCGGGAGCGGTCGCGCAGCTCCAAGCAATTGAAGTGGTCCAGCCACCAAGTTATCCGCAGCAGCACCAGACGGGGGATGGACATGCGAACACGACGCAACGGCTCCCCGCATCACAGCCAAGTTCGATCACTTTGCCAACCGGAGCACCCTCGCAGCCACCTGTGACAGGTACACCACCATAGCAGCAGATGATGATGGGCACCGTGCAGGCGGTGGCCATGTTGCATCCGCCCACAGCGGGATCACGGCAGCCGGCGCATGTGCCACTGCAGCCCACGATGCAACTGGGAACGATGACTGGGCCCTCCGCAGTTTCGCAGCTGCCACAACAGATGCCTCAACCCGACAGCGGAGTCAACTACCAGGGGAACACGGCCCAGCCTCTGCCGACTGGGACCCAACCAACGAGTCAGCAGCAGCAAGCGACTGGAGGTAGAACACAGCTAATGGCTATGACGCGACCTCCTGCGTTAGTGCCGGCCCTGTGGACGATTCAGACACAGTAACAGATGGGTCCGATGCCGGTGGGAATGGTGCCGCAGACGATCGCGCCCAACCTGACTCCGTAGCAACACATGCCCACCTCCCAGCAGTTCCACCACAAACAGCCGGTGGGAACAATGGCAGTTGGGGCACCTCCCCAGGCCTCGCTGCCAACACCACAACAAGCTGCACAAAGCCACTTGTACTTGCCCCCACAGCTGCTGCAAGGGAATCCGCACATGACCACCAGCGCTGTAGTTGTAGCTCCTCCCCATACCGCGGCCACATCCCCACCGGTTCCGATGTACTGGGTATCGCAGACAGCAGTACCACTAGCACAGGGAACCCCGATGCTGCCGAGTGGGATGGCATTCTTCTCCACACCCTACGCCACCTGCACAACCGCTCCCTCTTCCTGGTACATGCCTCTCCCTCCCACGCAAGCAAGTCTTCCCATACCCGCGGGGCACCTCCAGATGCCGATCCAGGCCAATGGATATTCCGTAGCTCTACCTGCTGCCGTCCCCCCGCCACATGTTGTGACTGCATTGACGACTAACCGCAGCACCGTCCCGCAGCTGTAGTACGTCCGTTCCGAGCCTGCCAACATTCCCCGGCTGGATTCTTTCAAAGGCACACCGGAGGAAGACCCCTGGGTCTGGCTCAAACAAATCACCCTCTACACTAGCTTCGGCCGGATTCCGCCGGATCTCTGCCTCGCCACCGCGGAACTCCACCTTCAGGGAGCAGCAGCGGACTGGTATAACGCGCGAGCACCTTTTCCATCTTTTGATGACTTTGGCAACGCCCTCATATAACGCTTTAAACATCTCACAAAGGAAGAAGCGTTGCGGAAGATTGAGAAAGAGGTCATGCTCAAGGATGATGACATCCGCAGATTCTTGGATCAGTTCCTGACATGGGCCTTAGTGGCCAAGAGTCCACAGGGGGAAGGACTGCCGCTGTGGGTTCTCCTGCAGAACCTCATCCGCGCCCTTCCAGACGAGATCAGCAGTCTCATGATCGCAGACCGCTACCCATCCCTGCAAGATGCGGTGCGAGACGCCACATATATCTTCACCAGGCAACGGTCGACTCGATAATACCAGGGCGCCGACGCCCACGCACCTTCATCCTCACCCGCTCGACCTCCGCAGCAGCAGAAACCAAAAGCGTGCTACACGTGCCAAAGCCTGGAACACATTGCGCGGGACTGCCCTCGCAAGAGACAAGCAGCTCTGCGCCCTGAACTAGCTTCTCAAGACCCCATGGTCCAGTAGTGGCAGCAGTATTACAACCAGATGTGGCCCGGCCAACAGCAGCAGCATCCGCCACAACAGGAGCAACAGCCACAGCCACTGAACCCGCCACCCACGGGACAGGACAAGGCGGCTCAGGGAGCGGGTCAGGGCCTTCTGCCAAATCCGCAGCAGAATCCCGTAGCCGGAGCCCGCAACATGAAGCTAGGCTTGCCAATGGCAGAGGACGAAACCATCGAAGTCGCACCAACACATGCGGAAGCAGAGCTCATCACACGTGCCCGACGGATCAAACTCCGTGGGTGGGATCTGCAAGAGGCTGCGCAGTTGCAGGACAATCTGCGTCGACGAGCGGAAGCCGCCAAGGCCCAGCTGCAGGAAGCCATTACTGCCCACTCCACGTGACCCCCAGAGAAGCGCCGCCAACCTAATCCCACGCCTGCGGTAGCGGCTGCGACCAACGCACCTGCATCTCGACCTATCCCCACCCCTGCAGCAGATTCCGCTGATCCGGTCCACAAACTCTTCACCACCCCCATTGCCTCTGTCAACTTCTTTGACTTCCTTCGTCTTCACCCCGAACTGGCTCCGCGGCTCCGAGAGGAATTTACTAGCGCCAATCATCGCCTCCAGGCTGTGGGTATCTCTCTTGCCTGCACCACTCTGCCCCATGGCATTCAGAACACCCGACGAGTTGTGGCATAAATGCCACGTGCATTAACCACAGAAGAAATAGAATGGGGATGGGCACCTCAACCTTTGGAACCACCCCGACGTGACGACCGCCACTACGAAGTGGCCTGTTGTGTGGTCTGGACCTGTGGCCACAAGTTCCTGGCCATCATTGACACCGGGGCAACCCACACTACTGTGGCCTTCCGCGTCCTCTGTCTCATTGGATGGGCAGACCGCGTCATCCCAACAAGGCGGCTGTTCAGTAACTCCGTGGGAGGACTAGATTACGGGGATGGTGAAGTCCAAGGCTTCCCCTTGCAGGTGGGCACCCTGCATGAACCAGTGGATGTCCAAGTGACCCAGGCGCGGACCTACGATGTTCTCCTGAGCATGGACTACCTCCTTCCACGACGTGGCAACCTCCTGTTTTCCTTGGGTGTCATGCAGCTTACATCCGCCACGGGCACGAAAGACTACGCCCTCATCACTGTGGGTGACCGTGTCACAGTGCCAGTAGCCGAGGCCCCAGCCTTCTCACTCACTGATGCGGCACAGGAAGATGCTACCGNGAAGTCCAAGGCTTGCCCTTGCAGGTGGGCACCCTGCATGAACCAGTGGATGTCCAAGTGACCCAGGCGCGGACCTACGATGTTCTCCTGGGCATGGACTACCTCCTCCCACGACGTGGCAACCTCTTGTTTTCCTTGGGTGTCATGCAGCTTACATCCGCCACGGGCACGAAAGACTACGCCCTCATCACTGTGGGTGACCGTGTCACAGTGCCAGTAGCCGAGGCCCCAGCCTTCTCACTCACTGATGCGGCACATGAAGATGCTACCGCACGTTCCCTGAGCAACCTGACATCGGTGGATGATATCTTGGATGCGGAACAGCTCCCTGTTGAGGAGTGGCGTGAGCTTTCCGCGGAATATGCGAACGCAGGGATGCGTGCCACCCTTCTGGGGCTGTGGCAGCAAGGCGAGCATGCATTCGGACCAGGCCTTCCCCTGGATGAGGATGATGAGTTCTACCCCATACGTGAGCATCTGCCATGTCCGCCGCCGCGATGGGACCATATCCTTCATCCCCGTCTCTCGCCATCTCAGAAGCAGGACTTCCGGGACTTGCTGGATTCTTTTCCTGATATCTTCGCTGGGTCTGCAACAGACCTTGGGGCGGTCAGCGCCTCCCATGTCATCAACACCAGATCAGCTCCCGCGGTGAAACAGAAGGTCCGCCGAATCCTTCCTGACCAAGAGCAGATCATCAATGACGGTCTCGCAGAATTAAAGGCACAAGGCGTGATCGTGCCCATCGTCAGTCCCTGGCACGCTAACTTGGTCATCGTTGGAAAGCCAGACGGCTCCAAACACTTCTATGTCGACTTCCGTGACCTCAATCGTGTCACCGAGGAAGACGCCTACCCCATGCCGCTGATCGTCGACATCAAGGAGCGTCAACAGGGGCGCGGATGGTTTGCGAAACTCGACGTCAAAGCATCCTTCCACGCCGTTCCCATGCCACCGGACTCCATTATCAAAACAGCCTTTGTCACCCGCGAAGGCCTCTACGCCTTCACCCGCATGCCATTCGGTCTCCGTAATGCCAGCGCCACGTTCCAACATGTCATGGACTCCACCCTCCGCGGCATTCCCAACCTGAGCTGCTACATCGATGATATCATGGTTGCCGCTCACAGCTTTGAGGACCTCTTCTCCTCCCTCTCCGCCGTCTTCACTGCACTCCGCGTTGCAAACCTTAAACTCAAGGCTGCCAAGTGTTCCATTGGTGCTGCGGAGATGGAATACTTGGGCTTTGTCATGAGTGCTGACGGTATTAAAACCGACCCTGCAAAGATTGCCGCCATTCAGGAATGGCGACAAGCCACTACTGCGGGACAGGTCAAAATCTTCTTAGGCTTCGTCTCCTTCTACCACAAGTTCGTCCGCGACCATGCACGCATCATCCGCCCACTTCAGCAATTGACTCATCAGGACGTCCCGTTTGAGTGGAGTCCAGAGTGTGCGGCTGCTTGGGCGGAAATCAAACACCGCCTGGTTACGGCACCCATGTTGGAGTTCCCTGACTTCAACCTTCCCTTCGCTATCACGACCGACTGGTCGCGCGACGGCCTTGGTGCTGTACTGTCGCAGTCGGTTCAGGAACCGGTTCAGCGGGTGGTTGCACATGCCAGCCGCGCCCTCACTGATGGTGATCGAAACTATCCACCAGTGAAAGGTGAGTGCTTGGCTGTGTTGTGGGCCCTCCAACACTTTAGCGACTACATCAAGAATGGCAAGCCTTTCACGGTCCTGACGGATCACCAGGCGTTGCAGTGGCTGCTCACGACGCAAAACCATGAGGGTATCTTGGCCAAGTGGGATCTCCTCTTGCAAGGCTACAACATGAAGATCAAGTATCAGCCCGCGCTCGCTAACCGCAACGCGGATGCCCGTAGCCGCCTTCCACGCGCGGATTGGCCACCTCCCACGCACCCCCAGGACAACCTACAAGAGTCTCTCCGCGCAGACGCCTCCCCACCCGCGGATGCTGAGCCCCAGTGGGAGGGTGTTGCTCGTGAGTTCACGGAGGAAGAATCCGCGGTCGCATACCAACTTCTATCCGAACTCGAGCCTGCTGAATGGTTGGGCACCGCGGAGATCCTCCCTGCTCTCGCCGATACCGGCCTTCAGCTTGCCCGCCGCTTCAACCTTGACATCCGCGGCTGGATGTTGGAGGACGTCGCAGCACACATTCCCTCTCACCTGTCGTCCCGCCGGACTCCCACAACCGCACCGGTGGCCATCGCTTCTTCTTCAACGACCCCTCCACCCACTGCCTCCCCTCTTCTTGACACGCGGTACCCCCTCCCCTTGGTCGATTTCCTCCTCCATTCCCCCACATCTGCGAAACAACTCCAGGCGCTCTTTTCATCTTACAACCCCTCCCTCTTCCCCGTCGGCATCCGCCTCTCTTGCACCCTCACCCGCGATACAGGGGTCTCCATGGTGGCCCGTGCAATTGTCACAACACATTCCCGCATCCGGGAGGAGGCTTGCCAAGCATCATGCACGTGGACTCCCACACCGCTGACCAACGGTCCACCACCGCCAACCGACATCCACGTGGCATGGTGTTACGTCTGGGTGTGTTGCCCTAAGTTCGTGGCCATCGTGGATACTGGTGCCACCCATACTACACTCGCGCTGCGGATGGCCCGCACCCTGTGTCTTGATCACCTCATCGTTCCCACTCGACTGCGCTTCTCCATCTCCACCGGAGCCATCGATGCACCCATTGGACAGATCGAGGCCCTGCCTATCCAAGTAGCCAACGTGCATGCACCGCATACCGTGCAGGTATGTGCCGTCCGCACATATGACATGCTCCTGGCAGCCGACTGGCTCGCGCCGTGCCAGGCGGATATATTGCTCGGAGCGGGCATCCTCAGTCTCATTTCTGCAGCCGGTATGCGATCGTTCACCCCGCTCTTCACTTCGGCTTGACCACTCTCCGTCCTTCCCCCTGTGGTCCTCACGCCGCCCGCTTCTGGCACCCAGTTCACCCGTCGTGTTATGCGCAATTTCAACAACACCCGCGGAACAGCATCCACCATGGCTCGCCCTTCTAACACGGGGTCCGCGCCCTCGAACGGGGGGGGGGGGGTGAGCATGCCACGAGACGGACCTCTCGACGACAACCCACGGGCCGTGTTACAACGAGTGCAAGACGATCCGTGTCAACAGCGGTAGCGGCATCGGGTGCAACCCCAGGAGCACCTCCAGCATCAGGCCCGTCCGCGGCAGGAGTAGCATCACCTGGAGCCCCTCCGGGCTCGACTCCTACGGCAGCAGCAGGAGCGGCGACATCTGAGGCCTCGCCGGCACCAGGCCCTCCTGCGGCACCAGAACCCTCAGCGGCATTCGAAGCAGCAACACTACCTGGACTTCCGGCAACAGGCCATTCCGCGGCACCAAATGAGACAGCATCTCCTTGGGCACCACCGGCACCAATCCTCATCGCGGCAATGGCAGCATCGCCCAGTACGCCTCCGCCATCTGGTCCGACGGCATCCCCAGTGGTGATTACAGTTGCGAGAGCACCGCCACCGTCCGGCCCATCTGCACCAACTGCGCATTCCTCCTCTCCACTGGCCTCATACGGAACCCTACGCCCCTTACTCAGCGCCGGCACAATCATGGAGGGCGCGTGGACACGTCTAGAGGAAAGCTCTGGGGACAGTGGAGATCATCCCAAGACTGATTACCTCCTGGACGTGGTGAGCAGCGTGATCATCCACCTACTCAACGAACTCCCGGAGGCAGTCCGCGCAAACCTGGGGGACTCCTTCTTCAACCCCGCCTGGCAGGTGGCACTGAAGGGCGCGGCCAAGACTGCCCTCGCTTTATGGTCGCAGGCACGACAGGTAAAGTTGCTGGAAACGGTGGGGGCCGAGCGTCTCCTCTTGGTGCTCCGCGACCTCCTCAACCTTCGTCCAGCGCAGGCCATGGCGGGCGTGGCAACGCTCTTGGACACGATATATCCTGACCGCAATGTGGATGCCGCCCGCGAATGGTGGCTCCTGGTCTGCCGTGACCAAACCGCGGATCCCACACGCCGCTATGTGCATCTACTTCAGGAGCGTGCCCGGGCACTCACGATATACCACACCGCCCGCATGCCGGCAGGAACAATGGAAGCACCGGACCGCAAGGCAACAGCGGAACTCTGGAGGTGGGGTTACCTATTTGGGCTTACCTCCCGCAGGTAGGGACTGCAGTACACAACAGCAGAGATGGCAGCCTTCTCCGCGACAGAGCAGCAGCATGAGCATTGGTTCACCGCCATCGCCAACGCCTGGCGGCTGACTCGAGACAATGCCACGCGCCAGCGGGCCGTGACGGAGGTAGCGGAAGGGTTATGGAAATCCCTTCAGGGAACTCGCACAGCACTAACAGAAGAAGCAGTACGTCACTGGGCACGTGAAGCAGTCAACGTGAACCGTAAGGAAAAGAACCGCACCCACAGTGAAACCGAAGAGGCGCAAGAGTATCTCCGCGACTCCTCGGAGCTCACAAGCATGAGGGAGCGACTGCGGGTACTTTGGCAGAAGATGGCGGAAGAACGGAGGCGGAAGGAAGAAGCTGCAGCGAAACAAAAGGCGGCGCAGGAGGTAGAAGCTGTGATAGAAGCAGTAGTTGCAGCCGCGGAACGCGACGTAGGAGAGGACATAACAGGACAAGAGGCGAAATCCGCTCGGGAGGAAGAGGCAGCACGCGTAGGAGAGGCGGTGACCGCGACACAACAAGCAGCAGAGGCACAGACAGCAGAGCGGTAGAAGGAGGCACAAGGGGAAAGCAGGAATCAAGATCAGGACGTGCTCGCCAAAGCAGCGGCGGTCAGAGGAGGAGCGCGGAAGAATACCCCACAACTGACTCTGTCCCCGGCTCTACTCGAGAGAAGAGCCAAACTCCAGCGTGCGGCCAGAAGAGCTACAGCATTCGCGGCTTCCCGGGGGCAGGCGGTCCCAGCTCACGTGGCGCCAATCAGCCGGGAGGCTGAGCCGCAAAAGGATTCCACCGCAAAGAAACAGACACCGTCCGCGGAGACCACACCAACATCGCACCGCAAGGAAAAAGGGAAGCGGGCCATTGAGGACAGCTCCACAACCATCACCCCCGCCAAGCGCAGTAAACAAACCCGCCCCATCCCAGGAATGGGTCAGCCCGTCGACTTGGAACAGCTCGTGCAGGTTCAGCGGATCGTCGTTTAGGCAATGGAGCTGCTCCTGGAAGTGTCCCGCAACGTACCGTTGCCGGCTGGATCAGTCCCGGTGCAACTTCAACCCCTCCTGGGGGGCGCGAGTGCCTCACCACAACACAAGCAGAAGATTGAAGAGGATGCCGCGGTGACAACGATGAGGCAGGGCAGGAGGGGTAGTGATCTCCGAACTCAGCGAGTCACCATCACCTGATGAAGATCAACCCATCATGAAGGGACGAGGCCTGCTGCGACTCCCCGAGGCAGCCTCAGAACAAAAGGCACAACCGGAGGCAGGAGAGGTCCGCGGAGCACGAGGCCGGCGGTCTGGAGCGGTGCCAGAAACAACGCTGCGAAGCCAGTGGGATGAAGGGGAACTCCGCGCGGTAGGGATCCTGTGCATCTTCCCCGCCCCCGGCAGCTGGGACAGGGAGCCCCCCGTCTATGACGAGAAAAACCAACGGCGTCTGCAGACGATGAAGGAAGAACAAGACGCGAGGCGGGCCCAGGGGCTGCCAGCGTTGGAAAAGGAAAAGAAGAAGAAGAAGGGAGAAGCCTTCGCGGGAAAGGTGGTGAAGGAGAAGCCCGCCGAGACGCATGACTGGAGGATCTGGCAAGCCGCGCACATCCTGCTCCGCGCCACAACCAAGGAACAACAGAAGGAGGAGGCGGACAAGGTGTATAAGGACCTGGGGGCGCGGATGGGGGTGGAATATGACAGGAGGAAGAAAGACGATCTCGCCCATACCTGCAAACACTATGCATGGGAAGGTGGCCGTCTGTGGCGGACCAAGCCACAGGTCCTCTGGGTGCCCCCACCCACCTTGCAACGCGCGGTGGTCGAGGCATACCATCAAGACCACCACACTGGCGTCCAGGCACTCAAGGGGCGTCTCACCCCCATCTTGCACATACCAAACCTCCTGGCAATGGTGAAAGACATGGTGCAACACTGTGCTCCATGTGAACGCCACCGCAAAATAACGCCGCGGGACATGCCGCTCTTCCTACCTTCCCCCATCGGCGAGCCGTTAGACCGCATCATCATCGACTTCCACGGACCTCGCCCTCGCCGCGCCCAAGGAGAGCGGTACTGGATTGCAGTAGTGGATTATTTCACCAAGTACATGTGGGTCCGGGCTGTTCCCGACAAATCCTTGGAGCGCGCGGCACGCTTCATCAGGGAAGAGGTGTTCTACAAGTTTGGAGGATGTCGCGTGGTGCACAATGACAACGGCACTGAATTTGCAGGAGCGTTCCGTGAAGAGCTCGCGCAATGGGGAGTGCAGCATGTGCATTCTGGACGGTACCGACCCCAATCCCAGGGCCAGGTCGAGCGGCTACACAAGATCTTAGAGCGAGCAGTGGCCACCGCGGGGGCCACAGACTGGGGGGCGACCCTCGAGAAGACTGCTCACTTCATCAACATCACCCCTAGCCGCGCCACCACATTCTCGCCACACGCCCTTCTCTTCGGGCAGCCTCCGCGCGCGGCACTTGGCCTGCCGCAGCCTCCACTACTGCTGCCACTGGACCCTGAGCAGCAGCAAGAAGGAGGCTCAGAGAAGGAGCAAGAGCTGGCAAGGGACAAAGAAGTGCAGGAATGGTACCGATTGCGATGCCAGAAAACCGCCTCGGTGAGGGCAGAGGCACGTCTCAGAGCATCGGTTTCAGCTTGGCGCGGATGTGATGTTGCCAACCGACGCCTCAACCATGGGGCGATTGAGGAAGGGAACCTGGTCTACCTCCGCCCCTTCCCCGGTGCAGGGCGTGAACCAGAAGAGGCGCGGCAGGTGTATCGCGTGGCCGCAGTGGACGCGGGACGAGAGTGGTTGGAAGGGCCAGATGGGTTCAGTGAGCGGAGCTATCCTGCAACAGTTTTTGTTCTGCTACCCCCGGCCTGGCAGACGCACATACCCGGCACAGGTGGAGAACTCCCTCCGCTGGAGGCGCGCACGGGATCAAGGGGATGGCGCGCGGAGGAGGTGCTGGAACAATGCGAGACCGAGGTGTCAGAGCAGGAGGAAGTGTGGAGCCAGGAACCTCCGGAGGAACCAACGGACGACTCTGATGTGCAGGAGGTCTCCGCAGAAGAAAGACGCGCGGTGCACGAGCAGCAGGAGCAACAGGAGCCGCAGGAACAACATGAGCAACCAAAACAACAGCAGTCAAGATCAGAACAGACGGATAGCAGAGAGATAAGTGGATGATGCTCCGCGGAAGAACGTCCCCATGAGCCCCCGCGCCCTGGCTGCCTATACGGGGCCCTGCGCTATCTGCGGGGAGAACCTGCCCGAGGAGAAGCTCCTGAAAGTCATCTTCCGCGTCTGTGACCAACCCGTGCATCAGGGGTTGGCCAAGAGCTGTATTGGTTGGAACCGCACCTGTCTGCGGTGCATGAGTGGAGACCAAGGGGAAGAAGCGGAGCGGAAACAGAAAGGCGGCGAAGCCGGCCCATGCTCTGGCAGCGGAGCCGGCCCAGGCTCTGAGGGAGGAGAGGCGCAAGGAGGATGGGACCCTGATGAGGAAGAGGAGGAGGAGAAGGATACAGCAGGGAAGCGGCAAGGGCCACACACAGTAACGGGAACCACCATGCGGCATTGGCAAGAGGCAGGTTGGATGGCAGCGGCGGAGCAGGCCCAGGAGGAGAAGACACGCGAGACGTGTGCACAATGCGGGCACCGCTGGGTCAGACGGGTGCATGACTGTGAGGGATGCCACCGAAGAATATGCGACAAACGCCTGGAGCAGCCACGGAATGCAAAAACGGAACGGAGCGGGCCAAGGAAGTGCCGGAGGTGCCGCCAAGAAATCGAACGAGAACTCGGGATCCGGAAGCAGACGCGTGTCACCGCAGAAGGAGAGGAGGTCGACTCGGAGGATGAGGATGAACGAGACCTGCTCGTACCTACCGCAGAAAACTGCCCCACATGCATAAAGGCTGTCCGCACAGGGGAACGCTGCACCAAGTGTGGACGAATGGCTCATCAAAGCTGCTTGGTGACGGGCAGCTCGATATGGGTCGGACAATACCAGAGGTGTGTGCGAGCGGAAATCGTGGAAGCAGGGGCCTCACTATCCCACGCTACTGAGACTCTGCTCCCACTCTGCGAAGGATGTGAAACAGAGCTGACCGAGTTCGGCAAACCCTGCGGCATGTGTCGAATCATGTGCCACCTACGGTGTGGCGAACGCGGGAAGGAGGGCATCTGGACCTGTAGCAATTGCTGTAGCAAGCCGCGGAGGATGAAGTGGAAGTTCTCCAACAAGCGCCTATGTACGGGAGACAACTGCTTTGGCCGGCTTGAGGGGACAGTCTACCGGTGCGAACACTGCGGTGACCTGGCACATGAGTCCTGCGTCAAAGAGGTGGGACGGAGCAGCGAAGGCAAACGGATCTACCGATGCTCAAGCTGCCAGAGATATGAGCGCGCGTCACACTGCTCCTCTTGCAAGCACTTGGTCAGTGCACCCACAATCGGAGCGCGGTGTGAGGGATGCCGGCTATTCGTCCATGATGAATGCGCGGTGAAGCTCAAGCGGATGGGAGGAGCGGTGGAGAGATACTGCAGGCCGTGTCAGGAGCGGGGTCACCCCAAGCTCCACAAGTACTTCACGTAGAAGGCACGCTGGGAGACTATGGGACAGAGTCTCAAAAACGGGGGGGTTGGGGGCACCAGTGTCACACACAATCCTGCCGCAGCTCCGCGGAAGAAGCAATCGGCGGAACAGGAGTCAGAGAGGCAAAGGATCCGCGCATGGTATGCTGGCTCCCGCGGATGCGGTTGAGCGAGGGGTAGGCGCGGATCCGGGAAAGCAGGAGGCACGGCANACTTCACGTAGAAGGCACGCTGGGAGACTATGGGACAGAGTCTCAAAAACGGGGGGGTTGGGGGCACCAGTGTCACACACAATCCTGCCGCAGCTCCGCGGAAGAAGCAATCGGCGGAACAGGAGTCAGAGAGGCAAAGGATCCGCGCATGGTATGCTGGCTCCCGCGGATGCGGTTGAGCGAGGGGTAGGCGCGGATCCGGGAAAGCAGGAGGCACGGCATCGGTGGAAGGGTCGCCGCAGACGAATGTTCGTCTGCACCGGTTCCTCTCGGCCAAAGGATTGGTGGCTAGGCGGGAAGTAGTGAAGGGAAATGCCGCGGTGTAAAGGAAACAAGGACAAGCCGAAGCATGATCCCCGGCCGCTCACAAAGCGCAGGCCGAACTGTGGAGGAATTAAGCAATCAGAGGAAAAACGACCAATCAACACAAGCGACTAAGCATCAATTACGGAGGAACCTCGGGAGACGCACCGCAAAAGACGAAGATTCAAGGAAGAACACGAAGAACCGCGTGTACGAACCGCGGTTGAAGAAAGTGACCAGTAGAGTAGATAGCGTGTGGGACGAGACCCGCGGTGCGTAGCCGCACCGCGTGGAGTCCGAGTAGGAGTGGGAGGATGTGAGAGGGATGAGACCGTCGGCGTGTAGACACGCCGCGCGGAGTCCCGAGTAGAAAAGGGGCCTCACTAGCAGTAGAAAGAGAGCAACTCAGACTTGCTTGTCTTCCAGAGTATTCCATGTACTCGGCCATCAGCTTTATCAAAGTCATTGACCCACTCACATTTCGGTGTTACGTCCATTGCCCTCTCGCCTTCAGTAAACTCTTGGAGTCCAGTTCGCGGACTATGGGAGTAGGCGCGTAAGGAACCAAAAGTCCGATTGAGGTGGGCTGCCGGCGATGTCCCTTGCTTACACACGTCCGCGGAACTGGGTTCCGCGGAGAGGAGTCGGACGCCACGAGGTGGTGGACTCCCGTGTGGGAAGAAGTGGAACGCGGAGCGTCATTCATCGGTGAGGTACCTACGCAGGTGTGAAACTGTGATCCGTGACATAGCTAATAGTTGGGATCTTCCTTTCTGGGTTGTCGCATTCCAGTAGTCCGCGGAGAGATACTTATCATAGGGTGCAGCCGCAGAAGTTCATGACTTGTGGTCCGCGGACTGACCTCTAGACTAAGGGTGATAGCCGCACCTTGCTGAGCACCTCTAGTCAACCGATTGTGGGCGCACTGACCGATCTGAAGACGATTTGCGGAAGTGGAGGAAGCGATTCATTGATGAGTGGGCGCAGGGGCGGAACCACGTGCGCTCAAGGAAGTTTTGGCGTGGGTGCAGGCCGTCGCAGAAAAGGCGATGCGGCCGGGCGGATCCTTGTGCCGAGCTGGAAGCAATTTGCGGAAGCGAAGGAAGCGATTGATGTGATGAGTGGGCGCACGTGCGGAACCACGTGCACGAGGAGATCATGCTGATGCGGATGATGAATGGAAGGCGGCACGGAGGATGCTGATGATGAGGAGGAAGCGATGCGGAGGCGGTGCGGATGATGATGATGACGGAGGAGGCAAAGATGAGGCAGGAACGGGCGACTGGTGAAGCTGAGGAGACTGAAGCGAGGAGGAGGAGGGGTGATGGAGGCAGATGAACATGAAGGCCGGAGGCTGATGATGATGGAGGAGACGAGAGACAGGGAGCGACGCGAGCGGAGACGGAGGGGATGAAACGCGGTGCGGCAGGTGAAGGCGACACAACCACTTCTTCTTGCGTTCATGAGAGTGACGGCTTGTTCCCCAGTTGGCTCGGAAGTGGGAGCAAGAAGACTGGTGGTGTCCAATATCCTGTCAGCTGGAAGAAGTTGGCTGCGACAGAGGAAGTCAGGCAGCAGGCAGGGACACTAGACTGCTGATGCCATGAGAGTGACGGCTTGTTCCCCAGTTGGCTCGGAAATGGGAGCAGGAAGACTGGTGGTGTCCGATATCCTGGCAGCGGTAGCTTTGGCTGCAGCTGCTGACGAGGCGAGGAGGTGATGCGAGAAGGCGGCTAGAGACGACACATGTGGGCAAGATGAGGATGACAGCGAGGAAGGGGCAGATGAAGCTGATGAGGCAAGAAGAAAAGGAGGGAGATGCTGGCGGAGGCAGATGTGATGAGGGGCAGCGGATGGCAGAGAGCAAGAAGCTTCTTGGTAGTGGACGGCAGGCGGCGGCTCGAGAGTTGTTTGCGGCTGATGTGGGCGACTTGTCAGTGGTTGTTAGCCACGGGCGTGAAAATGGGTGCAGGGCCTCCTTAGGACGACAAGGCGTTTCTTCTGCGTGGAGAACTCGTTAGGCAGAGCTATTGTTGTCAGCTGTTGGCGAAGCGGCAAGGCGCGGGACGGCAGTGGGATAACGCGAGTCGAAGTAGTAAAGCAAGGATGACGGTAGAGCAATGACGCAGTCACGGGACTCCAAGCGATGTTGCGTGAAGCTCTGATACCATGTCAGAATAATACAGGCACAAGAACAGCAGCAGAAGAAGCCAGCAGAAGCATCAGAACATGTAGGTGTACGTCAACAGAGTGACATAAGCGAGAGTGGTCTGAGGAGTTAGTCACAGGAGCTGATACAGGCTGAGACGCGAGGTAGCGGCGGTAGACGGGTTGATGTGAGAGAGAGCTGGCGAGGGCAGTGATGGTTGGCGGAGCGTGAGAGCTGAGCAAAGGAGCGAGAGTGACAGAGCGAAGCGTTGAGAGTTGGCGAAGACATGAAATACGGGGGACGAGCAGAGCGAAGACACGGCGGCGAAGCCGCGGAACCAAGGGGGAACAGGATGAGCAGAACTGTTCTGGTTAACTAGAGGGAATGAACATCCTCGGTATACATCAGAAGAACAGGACAAGGGCATGTACAACGGCTTTATTCCACTAGCCCGACGTGGGTGACAGATGTCACTTTATTAGGGGATCACTTGACCCGTTGGCAGAACGGTCAGATGATCAAAAGAGTCGTTCGGTCAAGTTGGTTCGGAAGGGGTCCTGAACCTTTTACTTCTGAGACTCGGATTTCTCTGAGGGATAGGAGAGGTGAGGCTGGTTCTCACTTATTTCCAACAAAATCAACAGCCTGTCGCAAATCCAGACCCTATCGCAAATCAACACCGTGTCGCAACTGAACATCATGTGACAAATCAACATTCGGTCGCAAATCAACACCTTGTCGCAAATCAACACCCTGTCGCAAATCAACATCATATAGCAAATCAACATCCTGTCGCAAATCAGTACCCTATCGCAAATCAACACCATGTCGCAAATCAACACCCTGTCGCAAATTAACACCCTGTCACAAATCAACACCTTGTTGCAAATCAACAACCTGTCGCAAATCAACACCTTGTTGCAAATCAACACCCTGTCACAAATCAACACACTGTCACAAATCAACACCCTGGTTTAAATCAACACCATGTCGCAAATCAGCCCCTGTCGTAAATCAACACCCTGTCGCAAATCAACACCCTGTCGCAAATCAACACCCTGTCGCAAATCAACACTCTGTCGCAAATAGACACCCTATTACAAATCAACACTCTGTCGCAAATCAGCACCCTGTCACAAATCAACACCCTCTTGCAAATCAACACCCTGTTGCGCATCAACACCCTATCACAAATCAACACCTTGTCACAAATCAACATCCTGCCGCTAATCAATACCCCGTGCAATTCAACACCCTGGCGCAAATCAACACCCTGTTGCAAATCAACACCTTGTCACAAATCAACACCTTGTCGCAAATCAACACCTTGTCCTAAATCAATACCATGTCGCGAATTATCACCCTGTTGCAAATCAGCACCCTGCCACAAATCAACACCCTGTCGCAAATCAACACCGTGTCGTAAATCAACACCCTGTCGCAAATTAACAGCCTCTCGTAAATCAACACCCTGTCGCAAATCAACACCCTATCGCAAATCAATACCTTCTTGCAAATCAACACCCTGTCACAAATCCACACCCTGTTGTAAATCAACACCCTGTCAC
Source organism: Penium margaritaceum (assembly GCA_023375785.1). Lineage (NCBI taxonomy): Eukaryota > Viridiplantae > Streptophyta > Zygnematophyceae > Desmidiales > Peniaceae > Penium > Penium margaritaceum. Next base: position 129,034 of record SZWC01006155.1, read on the forward strand.
AAATTAATACCTTTTGCAAATCAACACCTTGTTGCAAATCAGCACCCTGTCAGAAATTGACACCCTTTCGCAATTCAACACCCTGTCGCAAATCAACACTCTGTTGCAAATCAACACCCTGTCGCAAATCAATACCCCGTCGCAAATCCAGACCCTATCGCAAATCAACACCGTGTCGCAACTCAACACCATGTCGCAAATCAACACCATGTCGTAAATCAACACCCTGTCGCAAATCAACACCCCGTCGCAAATCAACACCTTGTCGCAAATCAACACCCTGTCGGAAATCAGCACCCTGTCGCAAATGAACACCATGTCGCAAATCAACACCCTGTCGCAAATGAATACCCTGTCGCAATTTAATACCCTGTCGTAATCAAAAATCCCGTCACAAATCAACACCCTATTGCTAATGAACACCATGTCGCAAATGAACACCCTGTGGCAAGTCAACACCTTGTCGCAAATCAGCATCCTGTCGCAAATCAACACCTTGTTGCAAATCAACACCCTGTCGCAAATCAACACCCAGTCGTAAATCAACATCCGATCGCAAATCAACTGTCTGTTCCTAATCAATACCCTGCCGCAAATGAACACCTTGTCGCAAATGAACACCCTGTCACAAATCAACACCCCGTTGCAAATCAATACCCTGTTGCAAATTTACACCTGTCACAAATCAACACCCTATCGCAAATGAAGACCTTGTCGTAAATCAACACCTTGTTGCAAATCAACATCCTATCGCAAATCAACTCTCTGTTGCAAATTAACACTCTATCGCAACTCAACACCCTGTCGTAAATCAACACCCTGTCGCAAATCAACACCCTGTCACAAATCAACACCCTGTCACAAATTAACACCCTATCCCAAATCAACACCCTGTCGCAAATCAACACCCTATCGCAAATCAGCACCTTGTCGCAAATCAACAACCTGTCGCAAATCAACACCCTGTCACAAATAAACACACTGTCACCAATCAACACCGTGTCACAAATCAACACCCTGTCACAAATCAACAGCCTGTCGCAAATCAACATCCTATCGCAAATCAACACCCTATCGCAAATCAACACCCTACCGTAAATCGACAATCTGTCGCAAATCAACACCCTGTTGCAAATCAACACCCTGTTGCAAATCAACACGTCGCAAATCAACACCCAATCACAAATCAACACCCTGTCGCAAATCAACACATTGTTACAAATCAACACCCTGTCGCAAATCAACACCCCGTTGCAAATCAGCACCCTGTCGCATGTCAATACCCTGTCACAAATCAACACCCTATCACAAATCTACACCCTGTCGTAAATCTACCCCCTGTCACAAATCTACACCCTGTCGCTAATCAACAGCCTGTCGCAAATCAACACCCTGTCGCAAATGAAGGCCCTGTCGCAAATCAACACCCTGTCACAAATCAACACCCTGTCGCAAATCAACACCCTGTCGTAAATCAACACCCTGTTACAAATCAACACCCTGCTCCAAATCAACACCCTCTCGAAAATCAACACCCTCTCGCAAATCAACACATTGTCGCAAATCAACACCTTTTCGCAAATCAACACCTTGTCTGGACGTGCTTAGCAGCCATGGTCGAGGCAGCACCACTCCGGGGCTTGCAGATCCAACCGCAAAAGTGTCTTCTAATTCAACAGTCGGAGGAGAGGGTCCCGTGAACACTAGTAGAGCTCCCATGTAGGCGTGACGGGGTTTTAGTGCTGGACTGCCCAGTCGGCTCTGAGTCCTTTCAGGTGTTGTGGGCATACCGGTGGCTTCAAGAGCAAGTGTGTGGCTTGGCACAAATGGGTAGGATGGAGGAGGTTCAGGCAGCGATGACACTCCTCCGCTTCTGTGTGGTGCTGCGAGTAGACTTCTAGGTGTGTGCACTATAACCCGAGGCACATTGGCTTGCGGTGCTGCACTGATTTGACATGGAGGTGTGGGAGGTAGTGCTCCAGCTCCTCCGGGTCGTCAGGGACCTGCGGAGGGATCGACGAGCTTCGACATACAGATGCCAGCGCGTCAACGGGTCCGGCTCTCATTCGCCTTTGGAGGGGTGGGCTGCTGGGTGCCAGGGACTTGGCCCCTCTGGCCTACGCTTGCGCGACGATATCTATGCTTCAGGCCCTTTCTATGGAGTTTGGCCCCTTCCTCCCCACGGACCGTGAGCTTCACTTCCTTGCTCCAATGTGGACTGGGGTGGTGTCGGCACTGCCCAGGCTGGTGCACAAGGTCGAGAGGACTCCGCCTTCACACTCAGATGTGGCTCGAGTTGTTGGTGCCCCACCTTGTTCTCGCCAAGATGGATAGTTTGGACCCAGCTGCTGTCACTTGACGGCAGCGTTAGGGTGGCGCGACACAGCAAGTCCATATTTCCATTTACGAGGAGCTTGCCGACATATGCAGGGAGCACCGGCTGCCAGTGTAGGTGGAACATGATGGGATCCTGCCGTTGCCGGGGGGCATGGGGGAGCTCTGGTCTGACCTGTCACCGGAGGATCGAAAGACTGGCACATTTTGTGTACTCGAAGGCACAACAGTGGACGTGCACCGAGCGAGGGCCACGTAACCTGGAAAGCAAAGGAGGCGGCCGAGGCGGCGAAGTGCGCCATGTATGGCGAGACTCCATGCCGTGGGTACTTTATGGGCCCCCTGGCGTGGGAAACTCTGGGCGGCCTGGGGGATCGGTCTTGAGTCTTCCTCGCCCGGCTGGCTAGGATTTGCCCGGCTCAGGACCCACGCCGCTACTCGGCCGAGGCGCAAGAGAGCTGGGCCTAGCGGGCGGTAGCTGTGCTGACGGAGAAGGTATCCACAGTGGGCATGTGCAGCAAGTGTGCGGTCATGCGGCTCTTCAGCATCTCGCACGGGGAGGCTTGGGAGTTATGTCCGCAACAAGGGCGCAACTAGGGCGCAACTAGGACGCAAATAGGGCGCAAGTAGGATGCAAGTAGGGCGTAACTAGGACGCAACTAGGGCTTAACTAGGGTGCAAGTATGGTGCAAGTAGGGTTCAAGTAGGGCGCAACTAGAACGCTACTTGGGCGTAACTAGGACGCAAGTCGGGCACAAGTGGGGCGCAACTAGGGCGCAAGTAGGGCATAACTAGGGTGTAAGTAGGGCGCAACTAGGGAACAATGGGGCGCAAGTAGAGGCAAGTAGGGCGTAACAAAGGCACAAGTAGGGCGCAACTAGGGCGCAAGTAGGACGCAAGTAGGGCGCAAGTAGGGTGCAAGTTAAGGGTGATACCGAGTCCAAAATCCCGAGTCTAGCTTTGGACTCGGACTTGCGAGTCCGAGTCTTGTCCTGGACTTGGACTTGCGAGTCCGAGTCTAGGACTCGCGAGTCTAGGACTCGCGAGTCCAATGGGACTTGGACTCGCGAGTCCTGGACTACAACACATAAAGTTTGGAGCTTATGCCTCATTCTTTCATCCAGGCATGCATTATATTGCCATGTTTCATCCATTTATGTCCTGTTCTAGGTCAGACTGCCTCTTAACTCGATGCCATATATCATGTTTGTGGGCAAATTTAGAACGTCATGGACTCAAGACCAGATTTGCGAGTCCGAGTCCAGGCTCAATGACGGACTCGGACTTGCGAGTCCGAGTCTGGACTCGGAATCCCGAGTCTGTCAAGCCGAGTCTCCTGGGATTGGTATCACCCTTAGTGCAAGTAGGACGCAAGTAGGGCACAAGTAGGGTGCAAGTAGGGCGCAACTAGGATGCAACCAGGGTGCAAGTAGGGCACAAGTAGGACGCAAGTACGGTGCAACTAGGGCGCAATTATGACGCAACTCGGGTGCAAGCAGGGCGCAACCAGGGCACAAATAGGGTGCAACTAGGGCGCAAGTAGGGTGCAACTAGGGCACAACTGGGGAACAACAAGGACGCAACTAGGATGCAACTAGAGCGTAGCTACTGCCCAATTGAGGCGCAAATCGGACGTAACAAGGGTACAAGTCCGGTGCAACTAGGGTGCAAGTAGGGTGCAAGTAGGGCGCAAGTAGGACGCAAGTAGGGCACAAGTAGGACGGAAGTAGGGCGCAACCAAGGTGCAACTAGGGCACAACTTGGGCATAGCTAGTGCCCAATTGAGGCACAACTAAGGCGCAACTAGGGCGCAAGTAGGGCGCAAATAGGGCGCAAGTAGGGCGCAACTATGGTGCAAGTAGGACGCAAATAGGGTGCAACTAGGTAATAATTAGGATGCAACTATAGCACAAGTAGGACGCAAGTATGACGCATGTAGGACGCAAGTGGAGCGCATGTAGGACGCAAGTCTATGTTACTCTCGATTATCGACCCTGCGTGCTGGGTCGAGGGTCGGCGTGTCGACCTC
>SZWC01006155.1:133701-144396 GCA_023375785.1 Penium margaritaceum
TAGTGCGCAACTAGGGCGCAACTAGGGCGGAACTAGGGCGCAACTAGGGTGCAACTAGGGCGCAACTAGGGTGCAAGTAGGGCGCAACTAGGGTGCAACTCGGGCACAAGTAGGGCGCAAGTAAGACACAACTAGGACGCAACTATGGCACAACTAGGGCATAGCTAGTTCCCAATTGAGGTGCAACGAGGGCGCACGTAGGGCGCCAGTAGGGCGTAAGTATGGTGCAATGAGGGCGCAAGAAGGGCGCAACTAGGGTGCAACTAGGTTGCAACTACGACGTAACTAGGGTGCAAGTAGGGCGCAACTAGGGCGCAAGTAGGGCGCAAGTAGAATGCAGGAGGGCACAACTAGGGCAGAACTAAGGTGCAACTAGGGTACCACTAGGGCGCAATTAGGCCGCAACTAGGACGCAACTAGGACGCAACTAGGGCACAACTAGGGGGCAACTAGGGCGCAACCAGGGCGCAACTAGGACGCAACCAGGGCGCAACGAGGGTGCAACTAGAGCGCAACTAGGGCGCAACTAGGGCGCAACTAGGGCGGAACTAGGGCGCAACTAGGACGCAACTAGGGCGCAACTAGGGCACAACTAGGGCGCAATGAGTGCGTAACGAGGGCGCAACGAGGGCGCAACTAGGGTGCAACAAGGGCGCAACTAGGGCGTAACTAGGGCGCAACCAGGGCGCAACTAGGGTGCAACTAGTTTGCAAGTTGGGCGCAACTAGGGCGCAAATTAGGCGCAACTTGGACGCAAGTATGGTGCAACTATAGCGCAACTAGAGCGCAACTAGAGCGCAATTAGGGCGCAAGTAGTGTGCAACCAGGGCGCAACTAGAGCACAACTAGGGCACAACTAGGGCGCAACTAGGGCGCAACTAGGGTGCAACTAGTGTGCAAGTTCGGCGCAACTATGGCGCAACTAGGGCGCAACTAGGGCACAACTAGGGCGCAACTAGGGCGCAACTAGGGTGCAACTAGTGTGCAAGTTCGGCGCAACTATGGCGCAACTAAGGCATAATCAGCGGGCAAGTAGGCTGCAAGTAGGACGCAACTAGGACGGAAATAGGGCACAACTAGGGCGTAGCTAGTGCCAAACTAAGGCACAACTAGGGTGCAAGTAGGGTGCCAGTAGGGAGCAAGTAGGGTGCAATAAGGGCGCAAGCAGGGTGCAACTAGGGCGCAACTAGGGCGCCACTAGGGCGCAAATAGGGCGCGACTAGGGAGCAACTAGGGTGTAACTAGGGCGCAATAGGACGCAACTAGGGTGCAAGTATGGCATAACAAGGGCGCAACTAGGGCGCCACAAGGGCGCAACTAGTGTGGAACTAGGGCGTAACTAGGGCGGGCAACTAGGGCGCAACTAGGGCGCAACTAGGGTGCAACTAGGGCGCATCTAGGGTGCAACTAGGGCGCAAGTATGGCGCAAGAAGGGCACAAGTAGGGCGCAACTACGACGCAAGTGGGGCAAAACTAGGACGCAACTAGAACGCAACTAGGGCGCAATAAGGGCGCAACAAGGGCACAACAAGGGCGCAACAAGGGCGCAACTAGGGCGTAACTAGGGCGCAACTAGGGTGCCACTAGGGTGCAACTAGGGCGTAACTAGGGCGCAACTAGGACGCAACTAGGGCGCAACTAGGGCGCAACTAATGTGCAACTAGGGCGCAATAACGCCGCAACTAGGGCGCAAGTAGGGTACAAGTAGGACGCAACTAGGGCGCAACTAGGGTACAACTAGGGCGTAGCTAGTGCCCAACTGAGCCGCAACTAGGGCGCAAGTAGGGCGCCAATAGGGCGTAAGTAGGGTGCAATAGGGGCGAAAGAAGGGCGCAACTAGGGCGCAACGCTCTAGGCCGCAAGTAGGGCACAACTAGGGCGCGACTAGAGCGCAAATAGGGCGCAGGTAGGGTGCAACTAGGGCATAACTTAGGCGCAACTAGGTCGCAACTAGGGCACAATTAGGACACAACTAGGGCACAACTAGGGCGCAACTAGGGCGCAACTATGGCGCAACTAGGACGCAACTAGGGCGCAACTAGGGCGCAACTAGGGCGCAACTAGGGTGCAACGAGGGTGCAACGAGGGCGCAACTAGGGTGCAACTAACTAGGGCGCAACTAGGGTGCAACTAGGGCGCAACAAGGGTGCAACTAGGGCGCAACTAGGGCGCAACGAGGGCGCAACTAGGGCGCAACGAGGGCGCAACTAGGGCGCAACGAGGGCGCAACTAGGGCGCAACGAGGGCGCAACTAGGGCGCAACGAGGGCGCAACTAGGGCGCAACGAGGGCGCAACTAGGGCGCAACGAGGGCGCAACTAGGGCGCAACGAGGGCGCAACTAGGGCGCAACGAGGGCGCAACTAGGGCGCAACGAGGGCGCAACTAGGGCGCAACGAGGGCGCAACTAGGGCGCAACGAGGGCGCAACTAGGGCGCAACGAGGGCGCAACTAGGGCGCAACGAGGGCGCAACTAGGGCGCAACGAGGGCGCAACTAGGGCGCAACGAGGGCGCAACTAGGGCGCAACGAGGGCGCAACTAGGGCGCAACGAGGGCGCAACTAGGGCGCAACGAGGGCGCAACTAGGGCGCAACGAGGGCGCAACTAGGGCGCAACGAGGGCGCAACTAGGGCGCAACGAGGGCGCAACTAGGGCGCAACGAGGGCGCAACTAGGGCGCAACGAGGGCGCAACTAGGGCGCAACGAGGGCGCAACTAGGGCGCAACGAGGGCGCAACTAGGGCGCAACGAGGGCGCAACTAGGGCGCAACGAGGGCGCAACTAGGGCGCAACGAGGGCGCAACTAGGGCGCAACGAGGGCGCAACTAGGGCGCAACGAGGGCGCAACTAGGGCGCAACGAGGGCGCAACTAGGGCGCAACGAGGGCGCAACTAGGGCGCAACGAGGGCGCAACTAGGGCGCAACGAGGGCGCAACTAGGGCGCAACGAGGGCGCAACTAGGGCGCAACGAGGGCGCAACTAGGGCGCAACGAGGGCGCAACTAGGGCGCAACGAGGGCGCAACTAGGGCGCAACGAGGGCGCAACTAGGGCGCAACGAGGGCGCAACTAGGGCGCAACGAGGGCGCAACTAGGGCGCAACGAGGGCGCAACTAGGGCGCAACGAGGGCGCAACTAGGGCGCAACGAGGGCGCAACTAGGGCGCAACGAGGGCGCAACTAGGGCGCAACGAGGGCGCAACTAGGGCGCAACGAGGGCGCAACTAGGGCGCAACGAGGGCGCAACTAGGGCGCAACGAGGGCGCAACTAGGGCGCAACGAGGGCGCAACTAGGGCGCAACGAGGGCGCAACTAGGGCGCAACGAGGGCGCAACTAGGGCGCAACGAGGGCGCAACTAGGGCGCAACGAGGGCGCAACTAGGGCGCAACGAGGGCGCAACTAGGGCGCAACGAGGGCGCAACTAGGGCGCAACGAGGGCGCAACTAGGGCGCAACGAGGGCGCAACTAGGGCGCAACGAGGGCGCAACTAGGGCGCAACGAGGGCGCAACTAGGGCGCAACGAGGGCGCAACTAGGGCGCAACGAGGGCGCAACTAGGGCGCAACGAGGGCGCAACTAGGGCGCAACGAGGGCGCAACTAGGGCGCAACGAGGGCGCAACTAGGGCGCAACGAGGGCGCAACTAGGGCGCAACTAGGACGCAACTAGAGCGCAACTAGGGCACAACTAGGGCGCGACTAGGGCGCAACTAGGGCGCAACTACGGCGCAACTAGGACGCAACTAGGGCACAACTAGGGCGGAGCTAGTGCCCAACTGAGGCGCAACTAGGGCGCAAGTAGGGCGCCAGTAGGGTGTAAGTTTGGTGCAATAAGGGTGCAAGAAGGGCGCAACTAGGGCGCAACTAGGGCGCAACTAGGGTGCAACTAGTTTGCAAGTTGGGCGCAACTAGGGCGCAACTTAGGCGCAACTTGGGCGCAAGTAGGGTGCAACTAGAGCGCAACTAGGGCGCAACTAGGGTGCAAGTAGGGTGCAACCAGGGCGCGACTAGAGCGCAACTAGGGTGCAACTAGGTGCAACTAGGGCGCAACTAGGGTGCAACTAGTGTGCAAGTTCGGCACAACTAAGGCGCAACGAAGGCGCAACTAGCGCGTAAGTAGGACGCAAGTAGGACGCAACTAGGGCGCAACTAGGTCACAACTAGGGCGTAGCTAGTGCCCAACTAAGGCACAAATAGAGTGTAAGTAGGGTGCCAGTAGGGCGCAAGTAAGGTACAATAAGGGCGCAACTACGGCGCAAGTGGTGCACAACTAGGGTGTAACTAGGACGCAACTAAGGCGCTACTAGGGCGCAACTAGGGCGCAACTAGGGCGAAACTAGGGCGCAACTAGGGTGCAACTAGGGTGTAACTAGGACGCAACTACGGCGCAACTAGGGCGTAACTAGGGCGCAACGAGGGCGCAACGAGGGCGCAACTAGGGCGCAACTAGGGCGCAACTAGGGCGCAACTAGGACACAACTAGGGCGCAACTAGGTTGCAACTAGTGTGCAAGTTGGGTGCAACTAGGGCGCAACTAAGGCACAACTAGGGCGCAAGTAGGACACAACTAGGGCGCAACTAGGGGACAACAAGGGCGTAGCTAGTGTCCAACTGAGGCGCAACTAGGGCGCAAGTAGGCGCCAGAAAGGTGCCGGGAGGGTGCAACTAGGGCGCAACTAGGACACAACTAGGATGCAACTAGTGCGTAACTAGGGTGCAACTAGGGTGCAAGTAGGGGGCAACTAGGGCGTAACTAGGGCGCAACTAGGACGCAACAGGGGCACAACTAGGGCGGAACTGGGGCGCAACTAGGGCATAACTAGGGTGCAACTAGTGCGCAACTAGGGCGCAACTAGGGCGCGACTACGGCGCGACTAGGGCGCGACTTGGGTGCAACTAGGGTGCAACTAGGGCGCAACTATGGCCCAACTAGGGCGCAACTAGGTTGCAATTAGAGTGCAACTGGGGGCAACTAGAGCGCAACTAGGACGCAGCTAGGGCGCAACTAGGGCACAACTAGGGTGCAACTAGGGTGCAACTAGGACGTGACTAGGGCGCGACTTGGGCACATCCAGGGCGCAACTAGGGCGCAACTAGGACGCCACTAGGGCGCAACTAGGGCGCAACTATGGCGCAACTAGGGCGCAACTAGGGCGCAACTAGGGCGCAACTAGGGTGCAACTATGGCGCAACTAGGGCACAAATAGTGCACAAGTAGGACGCAACTAGGGCGCATATAGGGTACAACTAGGGCGTAGATAATCCCCAACTGAGGCGTGACTAGGGCGCAAGTAGGGTGCAAGTAGGGGACAAGTAGGTTGCAACTTGTGCGCAAGCAGGGCGCAACTATGACGCAACTAGGGCACAACTAGGGTGCAACTAGGGCGCAACTAGGGTGCAAGTATGGCGCAACTAGGGTGCAACTAGGGTGCAAGTAGGATGCATGTAAGACGCAACCAGGGCGCAACTAGGGCACAAATAGGGCGTAGCTAGTGTCCAACATAGGCACAACTAGGGCGCAAGTAGGCCGCCAATAGGGTGTAAGTAGGGTGCAATAAGGGCGCAAGAAGCGTGCAACTAGGGCTCAACTAGGGCGCAACTAAGACACAACTAGGGTGCAAGTAGGACGCAACTAGGGCACAAGTAGGGCGCAAGTAGGACGCAACTAGGCCACAACTAAGGCGCAACAAGGGCACAGTTAGGGCGCATCTAGGCGCAACTAGGACGCAACTAGGGCGCAACTAGGGTGCAACTAGGGCGCAACTAGGGCGCAACTAGGGCGCAACTAGGGCGCAACTAGGGCGCAACTAGAGCGCAACTAGGGCGCAACTAGGGCGCAACTAGGGCGCAATTGGGGCGCAACTGGGGGTAACTAGGACGCAACTAGGGCGCAACTACGGCGCAACTACGGTGCAACTAGGGCGCAACAAGGGCGCAACGAGGGCACAACTAGGGTGCAACTAGGGCGCAACTAGGGTGCAACTAGGGCGCAAGTAGGGCGCAACTAGGGTGCAACTAGTCTGCAAGTTGGGTGCAACTATGGCGCAACTAAGGCGCAACTAGGGCGTAAGTATGACGCAACTAAGGGCACAACTAGGGGACAACTAGGGCGTAGCTAGTCCCCAACTGAGGCGCAACTAGGGCGCAAGTAGGCGCCAGTAGGATGCAAGTTGGGCGCAACTAGGGCGCAACTAGGGCGCAACTAGGACGGAACTAGGGCGCAACTAGTGCGTAACTAGGGTGCAACTAGGGTGCAAGTAGGGTGCAACTAGGGTGCAACTAGGACGCCCGGGCGCAACTAGGGCGCAACTAGGGGGCAACTAGGGCACAACTAGGGCGCAACTAGGACGCAACTTGGACACAACTAGGGCGCAACTAGGGCACAACTAGGGCGCAACTGGGGTGCAACTAGTGCGCAACTAGGGCGCAACTAGGGCGCGACTAGGGCGCGACTTGGGCGCAACTAGGGCGCAACTAGGGCACAACTAGGGCGCAACTAGGGCGCAACTAGGGCGCAATTAGGGCGCAACTGGGGGCAACTAGGGTGCAACTAGGGCGCAACTAGGGTGCAACTAGGGCGCAACTAGGGCGCAACTAGGGCGCAACTAGGACGGAACTAGGGCGCAACTAGGGCGCAACTAGGGCGCGACTAGGGCGCGACTTGGGCGCAACTAGGGCGCAACTAGGGCACAACTAGGGCGCAACTAGGGCGCAACTAGGGCGCAATTAGGGCGCAACTGGGGGCAACTAGGGTGCAACTAGGGCACAACTAGGTTGCAACTAGGGCACAACTAGGGCGCAACTAGGGCGCAACTAGGGCGCAACTAGGGCGTAACTAGTGTGTAACTAGTGCGCAACGATGGCGTTACTAGGGCGCGACTAGGGCGCGACTAGGGCGCGACTTGGGTGCAACTAGGACGCCAATAGGGCACAACTAGGATGCAACTAGGGCGCAACTAGGGTGCAACTACGGCGCAACTAAGGCGCAACTAGGGCGCAACTAGGGCGCAACCAGGGCGCAACTAGGGTGCAACTAGGGCGCAACTAGGGCGCAACTATGGCGCAACTAAGGCTCAACTAGGGTGCAAATACGGCACAAGTAGGACGCAACTAGGGTGCAAGTAGGATACAACTAGGGCGTAGCTAGTGCCCAACTGAGGCGCATCTAGGGCGCAACTAGGGCGCAACAAAGACACAAGTAGTGTACAAGTTGTGCCAGAATTGTGCCAGAGTTGTGCCAGAGTTGTGCCGGAGTTGTTCCAGAGTTGTGCCAGAGTTGTGCTAGAAGTGTGCCATAGTTGTGCGAGAGTTGTGCCAGAGTTGTGCCATAGTCGTTCCACAGTTGTGCCAGAGTGGTGCTAGAGTTGTGCCAGAGTCGTGCAAGAGTTGTGCCAGAGTTGTGCCCGAGTTGTGCCAGAGTTATGCCAGAGTTGTGCCTCATTGTGCCAGAGTTGTACCAGAGTTGTGGCAGAGTTGTGCTTGAGTTATGCCAGAATTGTGCCAGAGTTGTGCGAGAGTTGTGTCCGAGTTGATTCAGGGTTGTGCCAGATTTGTGCCATATTTGTGCCACAGCTGCGCCAGAGTTGTGCGAGAGGTGTGCCAGAGTTGTGCCAGAGTTGTGCCAGAGTTGTGCCAGAGTTGTGTTATAGTTGTGCCATAGTTGTGCCAGAGTTGTGCCAGAGTTGTGCCAGAGTTGTGATAGAGTTGTGCCAGAGTTGTACCAAAGTTGTGCCAGAGTTGTGCCAGATTTATGCAAGAGTTGTGTCATAGTTGTGCCAGAGTTGTGCCAGAGTTGTAACGAGTTGTGCCAGAGTTGTGCCAGAGTTGTGCCAGAGTTGTACCAGAGTTGTGCCGGAGTTGTGCCATAGTTGTTCCAGAGTTGTGCCCGAGTTGTGCCAGATTTGTGCCAGAGTTGTGCCAAAGTTGTGCAAACGTTGTGCCAGAGTTGTGCACGAGGTGTGCCAAAGTTGTGCAAACGTTGTGCCAGAGTTGTGCACGAGGTGTGCCAAAGTTGTGCAAACGTTGTGCCAGAGTTGTGCACGAGGTGTGCCAAAGTTGTGCAAACGTTGTGCCAGAGTTGTGCACGAGGTGTGCCAAAGTTGTGCAAACGTTGTGCCAGAGTTGTGCACGAGGTGTGCCAAAGTTGTGCAAACGTTGTGCCAGAGTTGTGCACGAGGTGTGCCAAAGTTGTGCAAACGTTGTGCCAGAGTTGTGCACGAGGTGTGCCAAAGTTGTGCAAACGTTGTGCCAGAGTTGTGCACGAGGTGTGCCAAAGTTGTGCAAACGTTGTGCCAGAGTTGTGCACGAGGTGTGCCAAAGTTGTGCAAACGTTGTGCCAGAGTTGTGCACGAGGTGTGCCAAAGTTGTGCAAACGTTGTGCCAGAGTTGTGCACGAGGTGTGCCAAAGTTGTGCAAACGTTGTGCCAGAGTTGTGCACGAGGTGTGCCAAAGTTGTGCAAACGTTGTGCCAGAGTTGTGCACGAGGTGTGCCAAAGTTGTGCAAACGTTGTGCCAGAGTTGTGCACGAGGTGTGCCAAAGTTGTGCAAACGTTGTGCCAGAGTTGTGCACGAGGTGTGCCAAAGTTGTGCAAACGTTGTGCCAGAGTTGTGCACGAGGTGTGCCAAAGTTGTGCAAACGTTGTGCCAGAGTTGTGCACGAGGTGTGCCAAAGTTGTGCAAACGTTGTGCCAGAGTTGTGCACGAGGTGTGCCAAAGTTGTGCAAACGTTGTGCCAGAGTTGTGCACGAGGTGTGCCAAAGTTGTGCAAACGTTGTGCCAGAGTTGTGCACGAGGTGTGCCAAAGTTGTGCAAACGTTGTGCCAGAGTTGTGCACGAGGTGTGCCAAAGTTGTGCAAACGTGGTGCCAGAGTTGTGCAAGAGGTGTGCCCGAGTTGTGCCAGAGTTGTGCCAGAGTTGTGCCAGAGTTGTGCCAGAGTTGTGCCAGAGTTGTGCCAGAGTTGTGCCAGAGTTGTGCCAGAGTTGTGCAAGAGTTGTGCGAGAGTTGAGCCAGAGTTGAGCCATAGTTGTTCCAGAGTTTTGCCAGAGTTGTGCCAGAGTTGTTCCAGAGTCGTGCAAGAGTTGTGCCAGAGTTGCGCCCGCCTTGTGCCAGAGTTGTGCCAGAGTTGTGCCAAAGTTGTGCCAGATTGTGCCTGAGTTGTACCAGAGTTGTGGCAGAGTTGTGCTTAAGTTGTGCCAGAAATGTGCCAGAGCTGTGCCAGAGTTGTGCCCGAGTTCTGCCAGAGTTGTGCCAGATTTGTGCCATAGTTGTGCCACAGCTGCGCCAGATTTGTGCGAGAATTGTGCGAGAGTTGTGCCACAGTTGTGCCAGAGTTGTTCCAGTGTTGTGCCATATTTGTGCCAGAGTTGTGCCAGAGTTGTACCAAAGATGTGCCACAATTGTGCCAGAGTTATGCCAGAGGTGTGCCACAATTGTGCCAGAGCTGTGCCATAGTTGTGCCAGATGTGTGCCAGAGTTGTGCCAGAGTTGTGCCAGAGTTATGCCAGAGTTGTGCCAGAGTTGTACCAGAGTTGTGTCAGAGTTGTGCCAGAGTTGTTCCAGAGTTGTGCCAGAGTTGTGACAGAGTTGTGCCAGAGTTGTGCCAGAGCTGTGCCCGAGTTGTACCAGAGTTGTGCCAGAGTTGTGCCAGAGTTGTGCCAGAGTTGTACCAGAATTGTGCGAGAGTTGTGCTTGAGTTGAGCCAGAATTGTGCCAGAGTTGTGCCAAAGTTGTGCCCGAGTTGTGGCAGAGTTGTGCCAGAGTTGTGCGAGAGTTGTGCCAGAGTTGTGCCAGAGTTGTGCGAGAGCTGCGCCAGAGTTGTGCGAGAGTTGTGCCAGAGTTGAGCCAGAGTTGTGCCAGAGTTGTGCCAGAGTTATGCCAGAGATGTGCCATAGTTGTGCCATAGTTGTGCCACAGGTGTGCCAGTGTTGTGCCATATTTGTGCCAGAGTTGTGCCAGAGTTGTACCAGAGTTGTGCCAGAGTTGTGCCAGATTTATGCCAGAGTTGTGCCAGAGTTGTACCAGAGTTGTGCGAGAGTTGTGCCAGAGTTGTGTCAAAGTTGTGCCAAAGTTGTGCAAACGTTGTGCCAGAGTTGTGCAAGAGTTGTTCCAGAATTGTGCCAGAGTTGTGCCAGAGTTGTGCCAGAGTTGTGCCAGAGTTGTGCCACAATTGTAGCAGATTTGGGCGAGAGTTGTGCCAGAGTTGTGCCAGAGCTGTGCCAGAGTTGTGCTAGAGTTGTGCAAGAGGTGTGCCAGAGTTGTGCAAGAGTTATGCCAGAGTTGTGCCAGAGTTGTGCCTGAGCTGTGCCAGAGTTGTACCAGCGTTGTGCCAGAGTTGTGCCGAGTTGTGCCAGAGTTGTGCCAGAGTTGTGCCAGAGTCGTTCCAGAGTTGTGCCAGAGTTCTGCCATGATTGTGCCACAGTCGTGCCAGAGTTGTGCTCCAGTTGTGCCTGAGTTGTTCCAGAGTTGTGCCAGAGTTGTTCCAGAGTTGTGCCAGAGTTCTGCCAAGGTTGTGCCAGAGTCGTGCCAGAGTTGTGCCTGGGTTGTGCCCGAGTTGTGCGAGAGTTGTGTCAGAGTTGTGCCAGAGTATTGCCAAAGTTGTGCCAGAGTTGTGCCAGAGTTGTGCCAGAGTTGAGCCATATACTGTGCCATAGTTGTGCCAGCGTTGTGCCAGAGTTGTGCCAGAGTTGTGCCAGAGTTGTGCCA
>SZWC01006156.1:2032-34589 GCA_023375785.1 Penium margaritaceum
GTGTGTGTGTGTGTGTGTGTGTGTGTGTGTGTGTGTGTGTGTGTTTGTGTATCCTTCTGCATCTCCCTCAATCCTCCCTCTCTGGCAAGGAGTATTACTACATGAGACTGCTCTTGTAAGGGACTCTTCGGCCAGATATGCAAACTTGGCTTACTCTTTGTGACCCAGCCCTTTGTGAGCTAGCCCTTTATGATGTTGTCAGAGTTGGAATAGCAAGGGGTGGAGGAGGGATGGATGAGAGAGAGGTATGGTTAGTTGTAGGCATTGTATACACTGCTACATGGGTGTATAGGTATCTACGTAGAAAGGTAGCTTCCTAGAAGGTTACGAGGATTATAAGGTATGCTAAGACTTTCTTACACCTAGTTTGAGTACATGTTCTGACAGACCCTCTATATTTTTAATACATACTCTTCGGCACATATAGGGGACACTTTCAGACACATACGGGACATTTCCGCACATATACGAAATACTCAGTCGGACAAGCTCCGGCCCCCTCCCCCCCTCCTCTCCCCCTGAGTGTACGAGGATAGTGTACAAAGGTGTGTATACGGTGGAAGTCACGAAACGTACACTTGTGTACACCTTGCGACTTCTGAGGCAGTATGTTACATGACTACACTTGTGTCTATTTTTTATAGCATTCCACATATACTGCATCATACACTTGTCTCATACACTTTTCCATATTTATGGGAGAGGGGGAGTGGGAACACTGGTCCGTTGACATTGCTCGGTCCTGCCCCCCCTCCCCCAGAAGTGAACGAGGTGAGTGTACAAGGGGGTGTATGTGGTGGAAGTCACCAAACGTACACCAGTATACGTATTGTGACTTCCTGGGAAATCTCTCACGACACTACACTAGTGTCTTTTTTAATACCCCTCCCCCCATATACACCGTCTCATACACTTGCCTCATGCACTTTCTCATTTTGAAGAGGGGGTGAGAGACGGGTCCGTCGGCATCGCTCTGTCCTCCCTCCTCCCCCCCATCTACCAAGTGTACGAGGTGAGTGCATGAGGGGGTGTATGTGGTGGAAGTCACGAGATGTACACTTGTGTACATCTCGCGACAAGATGTACATTTGTGTACATCTTGCAATTTCCTCAAAATTCTCTCATGAGAGTATAGTGTCAGTTTTAGTATCCCTCCCTCATACACCGTCTCATGCACTCACGTCATACACCTTCCTGTTTTGTTCGTGGGTGGGGAGACAGATCCCTCAAATTCGCTCAGACCAGCCCTCTTCCCCCCCTCCGAGTGTATGAGACGAGTGTACGAGGGGGTGTGTGTGGTGGAAGTCGCGAGATGTACACTAGTGTAAATCTTGAGACTTCCCCGATTTTGGTGAAGGCAGGGTTTGTGTTTGTTTGAGAATCCAGTTTGCGAGTGGTTTGAGTAGGGGATCTGAGAATCCCCCATACGATAGAGGAGAACATGTTAGGCCCCGCTACCGCGGGGCCCAGCAGGAGCCCGGACAAGCGAAAAAATTAAAACCCACAATCCCAGGTGTCATTAGGGGATGGTTTTGGTTGAGGTTTGACTGTTCTAATATCTCGTTTGGGAGTAGGTTGAGTGGGTGGTTCGGAACCTGATGGGTCCCGCTATCACGGGTGAAATTAGGGGAGGGATTTTTGCTCATTGAAGACCCCCACGGTCCAGATAACTTGATTGACAAGAGAAAAAGACAAGAGGACAGGAATAGGTAAGCTACATTATCACAAAGATAACAGGGCGTGTACTTAGAACCAAAAAAGGCCACCTATTATTCATCCATGTGTTTCAATCATATTCAGTAGAATATGCAAATTATTGCTAGTGCCAGGTATCATTCATGAAACTTCCATGAATGTTTGTATGATGTCAACTTAGGATGTACACTGAAAAATGAGTGTACATTCAGGGGGTGATTGGTCATAAATGACGAGGGATTGGGGTTTGTGGTGGATACTATGCAACTTGGGGAGCACCTTGTCCTTTGAAAAATTATGGATGCCGCTCTCCATTGCCATGCCCTTTCATCTAGCATAGAATGTTCCAGGGCTGCCCAGATGAAGGACAGAAAACATGAAAGACTGGTTTTCATTCAAGAAAAATGGCAAGCACTGCTCTGTATCAGATGCATTCAGAGAAGATGAAAAAGCACTAGATAAAATAAAGATAGATCACAAAGAGCAGGTCACGTTTGCAACTCTGGCTGCAGAATCCCTCAGCAGAACAGTCTCATGCAGCAGTAACTCCTTGCCAAGAAGGGAGGATCGAGGGAGAGGCAGAAGGAAACAAACATACACACACACAAAACCACACACACACACACACACACACACACACACACACACACACACACACACACACACACACACACACACAGATACACACATACACATACACATATACAAACACATACACATACACATATACAAACACATACACATACACATATACAAACACATACACATACACATATACAAACACATACACATACACATATACAAACACATACACATACACATATACAAACACATACACATACACATATACAAACACATACACATACACATATACAAACACATACACATACACATATACAAACACATACACATACACATATACAAACACATACACATACACATATACAAACACATACACATACACATATACAAACACATACACATACACATATACAAACACATACACATACACATATACAAACACATACACATACACATATACAAACACATACACATACACATATACAAACACATACACATACACATATACAAACACATACACATACACATATACAAACACATACACATACACATATACAAACACATACACATACACATATACAAACACATACACATACACATATACAAACACATACACATACACATATACAAACACATACACATACACATATACAAACACATACACATACACATATACAAACACATACACATACACATATACAAACACATACACATACACATATACAAACACATACACATACACATATACAAACACATACACATACACATATACAAACACATACACATACACATATACAAACACATACACATACACATATACAAACACATACACATACACATATACAAACACATACACATACACATATACAAACACATACACATACACATATACAAACACATACACATACACATATACAAACACATACACATACACATATACAAACACATACACATACACATATACAAACACATACACATACACATATACAAACACATACACATACACATATACAAACACATACACATACACATATACAAACACATACACATACACATATACAAACACATACACATACACATATACAAACACATACACATACACATATACAAACACATACACATACACATATACAAACACATACACATACACATATACAAACACATACACATACACATATACAAACACATACACATACACATATACAAACACATACACATACACATATACAAACACATACACATACACATATACAAACACATACACATACACATATACAAACACATACACATACACATATACAAACACATACACATACACATATACAAACACATACACATACACATATACAAACACATACACATACACATATACAAACACATACACATACACATATACAAACACATACACATACACATATACAAACACATACACATACACATATACAAACACATACACATACACATATACAAACACATACACATACACATATACAAACACATACACATACACATATACAAACACATACACATACACATATACAAACACATACACATACACATATACAAACACATACACATACACATATACAAACACATACACATACACATATACAAACACATACACATACACATATACAAACACATACACATACACATATACAAACACATACACATACACATATACAAACACATACACATACACATATACAAACACATACACATACACATATACAAACACATACACATACACATATACAAACACATACACATACACATATACAAACACATACACATACACATATACAAACACATACACATACACATATACAAACACATACACATACACATATACAAACACATACACATACACATATACAAACACATACACATACACATATACAAACACATACACATACACATATACAAACACATACACATACACATATACAAACACATACACATACACATATACAAACACATACACATACACATATACAAACACATACACATACACATATACAAACACATACACATACACATATACAAACACATACACATACACATATACAAACACATACACATACACATATACAAACACATACACATACACATATACAAACACATACACATACACATATACAAACACATACACATACACATATACAAACACATACACATACACATATACAAACACATACACATACACATATACAAACACATACACATACACATATACAAACACATACACATACACATATACAAACACATACACATACACATATACAAACACATACACATACACATATACAAACACATACACATACACATATACAAACACATACACATACACATATACAAACACATACACATACACATATACAAACACATACACATACACATATACAAACACATACACATACACATATACAAACACATACACATACACATATACAAACACATACACATACACATATACAAACACATACACATACACATATACAAACACATACACATACACATATACAAACACATACACATACACATATACAAACACATACACATACACATATACAAACACATACACATACACATATACAAACACATACACATACACATATACAAACACATACACATACACATATACAAACACATACACATACACATATACAAACACATACACATACACATATACAAACACATACACATACACATATACAAACACATACACATACACATATACAAACACATACACATACACATATACAAACACATACACATACACATATACAAACACATACACATACACATATACAAACACATACACATACACATATACAAACACATACACATACACATATACAAACACATACACATACACATATACAAACACATACACATACACATATACAAACACATACACATACACATATACAAACACATACACATACACATATACAAACACATACACATACACATATACAAACACATACACATACACATATACAAACACATACACATACACATATACAAACACATACACATACACATATACAAACACATACACATACACATATACAAACACATACACATACACATATACAAACACATACACATACACATATACAAACACATACACATACACATATACAAACACATACACATACACATATACAAACACATACACATACACATATACAAACACATACACATACACATATACAAACACATACACATACACATATACAAACACATACACATACACATATACAAACACATACACATACACATACACATACACATACACACACACACACACACACACACACACACACACACACACACACACACACACACACACACACACACACACACACACACACACACACACACACACACACACACACACACACACATATACATATATATACACTTACGTGTACATAAGAACAAACAAGAATCCACATGCAAGAACACACAAATATAGACATGCATCCATTTGAATGCAAGCTCATGTCCACACCAAAGAATATGGTGAAGCCCACGTCCCATGTAAACATCTATTCTTGTGCACTCGTACAAACACTTGCAAATGCAAGCAGTGTGGATATGTCTACCTGTGCATGTGCAGGTAGACATATCCACACTCACACTGACTTATGCACACACAATAATAAAAACACACACAAGGAAGACTCCCAAGGCACGTGACGATTTGGATAGTTCATCGTTTGTGCCCCCGGGCCAAGAGGTGTTGGCATAGTTGCAGGTGAACTACCCAGCGGTGAAACAGCCGATACGAGAATGGATAGCAAAGTTGGCGCTGTGGGCTCCGGCAAAATTGGAGGATATGGGTGGTGTGCGACGAGCATTGTAAGGCAGAATCAGAGAGACAGCGGTGTGTCTCCTAGGACTGACATTGGATCTGCTTGGTGGCACAACTGCTCACTTGATCAGCCAATGCCACATAGATACCGCGGCTTGACAGTTCCTGGTAGCCAGCAGAATCATCACACTGGCCAAGCCTGATGGAGTGGTGTGGCCGATTACCATAGACAAGGCAATTTGGCGGTTGGTTGTACAGTGGATTGTTAGCACTATGTGGTAGGAGGTGTGGGCCAGTAAGGGTGCACGCCGCTTTGGAGTCATCGTTATGGGAATAGGACCGGAGTTGCGGTTCCCATTATAAGTAAGAATCGGCATCGCAATTTCAGACATGTGGTTCTTCATGGAATTGCGGTTCTAGTCATCGTTCCAGGGTTGCAAAGAAACAGAGCATAAATTAATAACAATGGTGTCATTTGGGTCTCCTAGACGAACACATAAGGCCAGAATTCAGGACCGCTCACTGTTTCGTGCCGTCATGAGGCCAGTCAAGTCACGGAAGCCCTCCCTTGTGGCATCATTCGATGCCACATCAGCAGTTTCACAACCCCCTCCCCCTCAGCAATAACAGTTTGAACATACAAATGACATCATTTGTGCGTTCAAATTTTCAAGAAAGCTCGTCAAGGCAGCCCGCCAAGGACCATGTGTGCTTCCGAGGCAGTTAGGCAGGGTCCGTGCGTGCTAGTGACACTTGGGTGCAAGCCTTGTAAGGGTGACCTTGTAAGAGGTTCCGCCAGACTTTACGATTGTGGAGAGTCAAAAGAGTCTCCTCCGGTGAAAATTTCTAGTATCTCAAGGCCGAGATTCTTCCACTCCCCCCTCCTGCCTTCCACAAGTGCCCGGGTCATGGTACCTAGGTTCTGGGTGTTTTCACTAGTGGGTGTGGAGGCACCCTCAAGGATGCCTAGCCCTCACTGATGCATGCTGCCAATGTTTGGAGCAGCCAATAGACACCAATGGTGAAGAGTGTGGAGCACAAGGATCACGGATGTGAAAACACATCGCAATCATTGGAGCTGAATCAAAACATGATTTTGTTACTTAGAACAGTGATACTTTATAGATCGTTGTATCCTGTGATCTAATCTTTCCAACGCATCCAAGTACGCCCAAATCGGAGCAGTAGAGCCCCTGCTACAGCCGTCGAAGCAATCCTTGATGGAGCCGCCCACCTTGCTTTACACGCTAGGCAATGGGAGGCGCTTCGACGGTGACCCGTCGGAGCGCCTTTCCTTGCCCAGAAGTTCAGGAGAAGTTCATCCTGGTCAATGAGAATCCTTTGGTTGCTTCCTTGATGGCCCTGGTGCATTTGGAGCTCGTTGGAGTTGAACTCAGATCACCGGCGGTGGATTATTCCGCCACTCATGATGGGTACCAGATTCTACCCGTCCAAAACCCAAACTTCGGGCCAGGCTAACTTTCTGAATTCTCGCCCAAATCGAGCAATTCAGAGCTTGATCTTGCATGAAAATTTCCAAAGAACCCACATCTAAAGTCAGATCAGGTAATCAACCATTCCTCAGCGGTCGAACCAGGGAATATGATCAACGGCACTCTTGACAACGAGCATACCATGTCAACACCGGGATGGTTCGAAACTTTTAGAATTGGAACCGCAATTCCAATTCTAGAACCAGAATTCCAGTACCATAAACGCAACCCCAAAAACATGTGCATCCCTAGTGGGGCCGTAGTGGCACCTTTGCAGCATGCGGTTGGAGTGCAGGTTGGGGGGAGAGACAATGGTCCACACCATCACTAAGCAGCTGGAAGTACACACTGACAAGGAGATACTACGATATTTATGTGTGTATTGCACACAACTCGGTTGAGAAGATGTCAATCTTCGCATTGCATGGGTTTAAGCTGTCGATATCGGCCCTGGAACTCTTCTACGACCAATCAACTGACCTGTAATACCAGGGTGGAGTCCAGGTATGTGTGTTGTAGTCAGAGAGGGCAGTGCGGCACGGTGACCCAATCCGCCCCTTCCTATATACATGGCACAACAGGACATCCTCCAAGCGGCGCAAGCGGAGATGGCAAGGGTGGGGCAAGTGTTGGCTCACCTGGAGGACAATATTGTAGGAGTGATTTGCGGCAGTGTGCATGAAGGTCCAGCCCCACATTATCCAACTATTTTTATAGGCAAGAGCATACCACGTACTGGCTAGCCTTGTGGGAATCCCTCAATTCTTAGAGGGGATGGTGGTTCTTGTGCTTTACTCAGTAGGTCCAGCACCTTTTGGTGCAAAAATCGCCGTCAAAGTGGTGGGCGGTGCGTTTCTGTCGGTTCACGAAAGGATATAATTGTATTTCTATGGGCTACTGTGACTAGAGGACGTTCAGTTGAATCAAGAAGTGTGGGCAGTGGTACACATGGAGTGAAAAGTGCGACTACCGATATAAGTGAGGAACTGAATTTGACGTCAGTTGCGGATCCTGCCCCTTTGTTGTTCATTTCCAATTGCCTCCAGTTTTGGCATGTGGTGATTTGCTTTCTATTCTATGATGGTATGAAGAGCAAGGTTGAGTCAAGGAGCAGAATTGAAGGGCAAAGTGGAGGGGGACCTTTGCTAATCTATGGGAGTCGATATTGCAGGACTTCTACTTGATGTTACGGGATCAGGTCCTTGGGTTCTCAGTGTGCAAGCAGGGGAGTCTATGATGCCAATTCGAATACCTCTACACCCGGGTACATGAGTGGTGGTTGGATGAGCTATGAGTGGCGGTGAAGGTAGAGCTAAAAGATGCAGAGGCACAATAGCAGTTGTACACATTGTTAGTGGTCTGGGGACAGCGTAGAGGGGACTAGCTGCTGGCTCATCCTAGGTTTCTCACGGACCGGCTATACATGTCGTTTAAGGACTGGCAAGTGACATGCGGGTTATTTTTTTACTTAGGCTCAAGCCATCACTCATCTTCTTGATTCTCAAACGTGCATATCACCATGCATCAGTTTGGGCAACAACATGCACAAGCAAAGAACCTTATTTAGTAATTTTCAGCTGCCTGGTCAAAACTAACTCAGTAATGGTGTACAGATCCATATGAGTTAATCGGTTAAGAAACGCAATTGACACACTACTGAGTTTCAAGTATGAGCTTGTGATGGTTGCATCTCATTCGGCGACAAGCGACAAATATGATCTCTTGTGCAGAGAGATCACAAACGACAAATATGCAGGTTGGGGTCCATTTGGTGGTCATCCATCAATCTGGCAAATCATACGGTAGTGTTCATCTTGATGGACAGGATGGGTCCATAGTGTTGATATGTTGCTGGAATCCTTGATCTGGGCGGAGATTGACTGTCATTCGATCTCCGTCGCACCACCTGCTTCAATGTTGTTTCCAATGACCATTCATTTGGTCCTCCATGTTTTCCTTCTTCAGCAACATATACATTTCTGAGTTCGACTCACAATCCCAACAGTTCTGGCTAGGGTTGCCCCTTGCACATCTCTGATACACCCTGCTTTTTGTCTTCTCAATAGGGGTTGAATCTTCTTGTGCACCGGTGGCATTCTATAATGCAGTAGTTTGTGAGCTGGCAGTAGTACTACGAGAGAGTGGCATTTGCAACCTGAATGAGGAGCCGAGGGGCATGCTGCCAGGAATTTAAACCAGAATTTGAATGCCTTGAGCATGGATTTTGTGGTCCCTGTCATGGAGATGTTAGGGACCTTCTTGCATGGATTGGGTGGACTGTTACGCTCACAAATAAAGGTGTCTTTGCAGTGGCTGGCTTGACATAGTGACTCCAAGGCTGTGATCATGCCAGTGAGTGCGCTTTAGAACATGAGCATGGTGGTGCATATACACAAACAAATATATTCAACAACGTATATAAAAACTCACATACAAAAAAATAAACATAAGGCATCTATACACAAACGTGCAAATACACACATACAGATAAATTCACACACATACGCACACACTTGGACACATACATACAAACTCACACATACATGTACATACATGTATATACATATATGTATACATACACATACACATGAAAATGCGCACGTGCACATACATCTACAAATATGTACATGTACACACACATACAACAAAACACAAATACACACACCTATATGCACACATGCTCATACGTCCACCCATATGTGCATGCGTATCCGCATGCATGCGTAAACACACAACCACATAAGCATGTGTACTTTCATGCTACATATCAGTTAACATGTCCACGCATATGCCCGTTCCCATTACCAGGCTCGCACTCATGCTCATTCCTACATCCACTTTCCCTGTCCATACCCACATCCATCCAGCAACCATGCCGATACCCACTAATATGTACATGTCCACATCCACACCCACACACTCCTACCCTTTTATCCCTCATCCTCCTCCTCCTCCCACTCCTCCTCCTCTCCATCCTTCTCTCCCTCCTCCTCTCCCTCCTACCCCTCCTCTCCCTCCTCCTCCTCTTCCTCTTCCCCTCCCTCCTCTCCCCCTTTCCCTCCTCATCCTCCTTCCCCTCATCCTCTTCCCTCTCCTTCTCCTCCTCCTCCTCCTCCCACTCCTCCTATCCCTTCCCTTCCTCTAATTCTCCCTCTTCATCTCCCTTCTCATTCTCCTTTCCCTCCTTCTCCCCCTCCTACTCCTCCTTCTCTCCTCTCCTATTCTCCTCCCTGACCTCACCCTCATCTTTCTCCTTCCCTTCTTGATCTCTCGTGCCCCTCCTCCTTGTCCTCCTCCTCCTCCTCAACCTACCCCTCCACCACCTCCTCCTTCTCCTCCTCTTTCACCTCCTCCTCTCCCACCACCACCTCCACCACTACCTCTACCTCTACCTCCGCCTCCTCCGCCTCCACCACGTCTTTCCACTTACTTGTCCCCGCCTACCTTAGCCCCCCATCCCCCTCCTTTCTCCATGGCATGGGCTCCCTTGGCGTACAATTCCTCACAAGTAGCATTTCCATTCGCATTCAATGGTAGCTTTTTCACGAACTGGTTTTATAGTGCATTACATTGGTGCGATTAAATTATAAGAACGCACTAGAATATGAGTGTATTTGAAGTGTGCACTCTAACAAACTCGTGTTCTTTTCTTTACCTCTCCTTATTTCTCTATCCCTCTATCTCCCATAATCTTAATACATCCCTTTTTCTCCTGTATACCTCTCTATTTATCTCCTTCTATCCCTCCCTCTCCCTCTCCCTTTCTCTATCACACACTCTTTTCTTCTCTGTCTCTCTCTCTCCCTCTCTTTCTCTCTCCCTCTCTCTCTCTCCCTCCCTCTACCTCTCCCTCCCTCTATCTCTCTCTCTCTCTCTCTCTCTCTCTCTCTCTCTCTCTCTCTCTCGCTCTCTCTCTCTCTCTCTCTCGCTCTCTCTCTCTCTCTCTCTCGCTCTCTCTCTCTCTCTCTCTCGCTCTCTCTCTCTCTCTCTCTCGCTCTCTCTCTCTCTCTCTCTCGCTCTCTCTCTCTCTCTCTCTCGCTCTCTCTCTCTCTCTCTCTCGCTCTCTCTCTCTCTCTCTCTCGCTCTCTCTCTCTCTCTCTCTCGCTCTCTCTCTCTCTCTCTCTCGCTCTCTCTCTCTCTCTCTCTCGCTCTCTCTCTCTCTCTCTCTCGCTCTCTCTCTCTCTCTCTCTCGCTCTCTCTCTCTCTCTCTCTCGCTCTCTCTCTCTCTCTCTCTCGCTCTCTCTCTCTCTCTCTCTCGCTCTCTCTCTCTCTCTCTCTCGCTCTCTCTCTCTCTCTCTCTCGCTCTCTCTCTCTCTCTCTCTCGCTCTCTCTCTCTCTCTCTCTCGCTCTCTCTCTCTCTCTCTCTCGCTCTCTCTCTCTCTCTCTCTCGCTCTCTCTCTCTCTCTCTCTCGCTCTCTCTCTCTCTCTCTCTCGCTCTCTCTCTCTCTCTCTCTCGCTCTCTCTCTCTCTCTCTCTCGCTCTCTCTCTCTCTCTCTCTCGCTCTCTCTCTCTCTCTCTCTCGCTCTCTCTCTCTCTCTCTCTCGCTCTCTCTCTCTCTCTCTCTCGCTCTCTCTCTCTCTCTCTCTCGCTCTCTCTCTCTCTCTCTCTCGCTCTCTCTCTCTCTCTCTCTCGCTCTCTCTCTCTCTCTCTCTCGCTCTCTCTCTCTCTCTCTCTCGCTCTCTCTCTCTCTCTCTCTCGCTCTCTCTCTCTCTCTCTCTCGCTCTCTCTCTCTCTCTCTCTCGCTCTCTCTCTCTCTCTCTCTCGCTCTCTCTCTCTCTCTCTCTCGCTCTCTCTCTCTCTCTCTCTCGCTCTCTCTCTCTCTCTCTCTCGCTCTCTCTCTCTCTCTCTCTCGCTCTCTCTCTCTCTCTCTCTCGCTCTCTCTCTCTCTCTCTCTCGCTCTCTCTCTCTCTCTCTCTCGCTCTCTCTCTCTCTCTCTCTCGCTCTCTCTCTCTCTCTCTCTCGCTCTCTCTCTCTCTCTCTCTCGCTCTCTCTCTCTCTCTCTCTCGCTCTCTCTCTCTCTCTCTCTCGCTCTCTCTCTCTCTCTCTCTCGCTCTCTCTCTCTCTCTCTCTCGCTCTCTCTCTCTCTCTCTCTCGCTCTCTCTCTCTCTCTCTCTCGCTCTCTCTCTCTCTCTCTCTCTCTCTCTCTCACACACACACACACACACACACATAAACACACACACACACACACACACACACACACACACATACACGTACACTCTCTCTCCCTCACACAATTCACATTCAAAAGCATACATAATTTTCGCACTTCAATTAACAACCGCGTCATATTTGGGATTTTATCTGCTTATGCTGATTTTCTTTAGTAGATAAATCTATGTTTTGTTGACCTATAACTGTCCTAACGTTTCTCGGCTGCGTATTTGGTATTGGTCCTTAAAACATATGTTGAGCCGACCTGTTTATGGAGATATGCACAGGGTATACGTACCAGTTGACGGTCGCCAAGGATGGCGACCGTCAATTCACGGTTGAATGCCTGTCGACAACACGCCATTCTCTGACCTGCTTTCGGCAGTCAATTTGCCATCGTTCTGTCCTTAAGCCCCCCCTACTGCAACGCATAGTATATATGGACCAGTGTGCTTGAATTTCCTGGAGAAGTGCACTTACCATACACTGGGTGTGCAATTCTGCACATCTCAAGTTTTTTCTGGTTTGCGATGTCAACATCACACCAAGGCAACAGGTTCGAATGATAAAATGCTCAATTTTATTCTCGATTATGCAAGGCAAGGTCCAACTTGTCGTTTCAGGCAGTAGACTAGAGACGGCTGACAATCTTCATCGCAAAACTTGGTTGAATCACTGAACAAGAGCCCATCCATCTAGACATCATTGTCCTTGACCATCTGCAAAGGACGACCATGATTTACCAAAGTCGGGATTTTGACCGACAGATTCTGATCACCAAACCGTTTAGAAGAGAATAGAAGAGTTTCCTAAACCCTTCTCTTCTCTAATTGCACTCTAATTTACGATGATATTTTTAGTCATGCACATTCTGGAAAAAAAGGGACAACAACATTCTATTCATGATCAGATCGGACCAATGTTGTACCGTGTCATATCATCTATTAGAATGAGAGAGACATCCTACTGTTGTTGTTCAAAACATGGGCCAAACACAATAAATATTTTATGGTGGTCGTGCATGAGACTCATGAGACCAGGGGACAAGAATGGACATCCCAAAACATCCAACGGGAATCACCTTTCAGTTTTGGAGGGTGGAGGTCTTCATTACGACTATTCTGTCCCTTTCACTTCTTCTACCAATGTTACATAGCGAGGGGACCACACAACATTCATTCTGAATAGGAGAATAAAGCATTATCGATCTCCAAATTTTTCTGATGTAGAAGATATCTCTCTTTAAACATCAAAGCATTCCCAATGAGTGGAAAAATAGAACTCCTTGTCTTTTTTATTCACAATGTCCGTGTCTACAGTAATTGATTTCTGCCAGAACATAAAACAATGGTTCCTACGGCATTCAGAATAGTTTCTCACTACTATTTCACCTTGCTTTCGAAGTAAAATGAACACGTCCGCGGCAGCAGCGGATCTACATTTCACCTGTTTCGAACTACAATGCACTTAAACACTCTTCGTTGTGGTTTGCGATCTATTTTATAGTCAACTTGAGTAACAAATGGAACTAGTTGTAATACCTTTGCAAAGCCGGTTTCGCAGTGGCTTCCATAGGCGGTCGTGCACTCAGTACATGATAAGTGTACTTCTCTACTTGTTTCAAGTGTACCCATCACATGCACTACCCCCGTATAAATGGGGGCTTCTCTAGACAACATTGCGAGGACCCAAGCTGCAAATAGCGTGAGATACTTCAGGCTAGACATTACGCAAATGGTCGTCGTGGAACGTCTGGCCATCAAGTTCAAGAATTGATGCAATGGGACAAGCGGACAAAATTGATAGCAAAAGCGAGCGATGGAACGCATAGGATGAATTTGAAATTTAATACAGATGTAATATGGTCAGATAGTTTGTTTCAATCTTCCTCCAGATAATATTTCTACATGTGAGATGCTGAATTATCCGTGGAAAAAAAAAAAAAAAAGGAAACACAAATTCATACTGCACCAAGTCCGACTGTAAACACCCAAGATACAATTTTGTGTATTCTTCACGGATATGACACTTGGAGTAGCTCTAAACGTACATAGAAAAACATAATGTCGTAAGAAACATGGAGATAAGATTAAACCTAAATGTTGGTTTTAAATTTTCAAGTACAACACCCTGAAGGGAAGTTTTGGCCAAATAGGACAATAATCAATGTAGACTGACATATGAGACAAATTAGTGTAATCAGTGTTCTCTTTGTGTATTTTTGTATGTGACTAAGCACACACATCACATAGACTAGCCCCACGCACTGAGGTACCTCCTAAAAAGTGATATTCTTGGCCATATAAGAAAAACTTCAGAATTTGCTGGGACACATGGGACAAATTCACCCACAGAGTGTGCTCGTGATGTAGTTGTTTATGGTGACAGAGCACACTTTCCACAGACACTAGCCCCACGCACTAACGTCCCTCCTAAGAAGAGAAGCTTTTGGGCATATAGGACAAAAATCAATGTTTGCTTGGAAAAATAATACAAATAAGCACACTGAGTGCGCTCTTAGTGTACTTTTGTATGGTGACTAAGCGCACTAGCCACATACACTAACCCCACACACAGAGGTCCCTCCTAAGAAGAGAAATCGGTACCCATATATGGTGAAAGTACACTCCTGGCATGCACAATAGAAGGAGTATGGGGACGGGTCCACAGAAATCCCTTTGATAAGAGCACACTCAACACACACACACACACACACACACACACACACACACACACACACACACACACACACACACACACACACACACACACACAGTGAAAAACCAGTGTGTAAAATGGCCTTGATTAACCATAACTCTCCATTCAGAAGGAACCTCGACACATAGTCTGTCAACAGATCCAAACAAAGAATGCTGCCAACATTTCCGAAAGATGAACAGATTTTGTTGCAGAATCCATAAAAGTAGCAAAGATAGTAAAGGAAGTTGCAGTGAGTAGTACAATAATGATTATAGTAGCGACAACAACAGCAGCGAGAGCATGTCTGGCAAGGCAGAGGTAGCAAGTGACATCGGCAGCGGTGGCGACAGGGATTGAGTTAGAGGAAACTTCAGCAAGAGTGGCCAATCATCTTTGGTTATGGCATCAGTATTCATTTTGGTTGTGGCACCAACAGAGGGGGTCTCTTTGGTGCAGGAAACTCCAGGGTACCTGTTCATGTCCAACACCTGGTGGTGGTAGCTGCGGCCGGGGATTATTGAGGACCAGCCGCATGCAGCCGGGGATATCGTGGTCCGGTAGTTGGGGGTTATGGTGGAACTGCTGTCAGATGCAAGAGCTGGAGCCTTCTTGGAGAGCAGGGACAGAGGATGCGAGTGTGTTGGATCCTACTACGGCTATACCTTGATTCCAGGCTTAGGTTTGGTGATGGATGGTAGGTCGTGTAAGGGGAGAGGACATTGCAGCATGGGGGTGGCGGCAGTATGGGAGCAGGTGTTGGGGAGCCGCCGATGATATGCCCAGGCGTGGCCTTGAAGGGGAGCAGGAGCTAGATGGTAGCAGGTGGTATCGGCTGTACTGAAAAGCTCTGGCTTGATCCCACACAGGCTGGCCAGCCCCTCTGAGCCGGAGGAGATCTAGGAGGTAGAGGGATCAAGATGACAGAATACACATGGGAGCACAAATTGAATGGGGAAACATGCAATGCCAAGGGAGATGGCAGTTCTTTCAGAGGGAGTATTGACACTCGTCCGAGGTACTACGATGAAGACAGATGGGGCTAAGAGATAAGCACAAGGCAATAATGGACACAGGTGACAAATGGTCGATATTTGGTACTCCATATGGGATGACGACTGAGGTTTTGTCAGTCCCATCAAGATCCCGGAGGGACCTGAGAAGAGCAAAGACACAGGAAGGTTGTTGTCCTTATGCAGCTAAAGGACCCTTGGTGGGTCTTTTGGCCTGGTTGCGAGGGGAGATGGTGGCTTCTTGCATGGAATTGAGGATGATACATGAGAGCAAGCGCAAGGATTGTTCTTCCGGTACAACAAGTAGGCTGAAAAGTACCTCACGGCCCTCCACGCATGATGGGAGTCTCTAGGAGATTCCCTGGTGCAAATGGAGAAATCTCTCCTTGACTAAGAGTTTGGAGTACAAAGGGACTAGTAAGAGTTGCAGGAGCGGCGATTGGATGGGTTGGCGGAGGAGGTAGTATAGTTGTGGATAGAGCTCTAGGATCATGATAAGAGGGAGGCACTAGGACAAAGGCAGTTGCATGGGGTCCTTGTGGGATTAAATCAGCAGGTGGTGGAGCTAGGAGCACAGACTGGGATGCTTCTGGTGTGATAGGCAGCCATGGCAATAGACCAAGCAGAGAGGCCGAATTGGGGATGGCCATGATAGGAAGGGTGGTACTAGAATGGGCCAGATGGCCCTTCCGATAGTAGTGGGGGAGGTGACTATAAGGTCATGGGTGGAGGACGTCATGGTGCTAGAGAAAGAGTTTTGGGCCACTCGGGAAACTCACCTTGTGGTGTTGGTAATGTTTGCGACAATGCCTTTGGATAGAGAGGCATGTTATGTCCTTGACATACACGATTCCCTAAACTCAGCAAGTGGGCATTTCTGTCATTTCATTCATGGCCCACCATGTGTCGAGCATCGGAAATAAAAGACGCCGTTTGGCCGAGGGTATTTTGGCCGACTACTCTGACCCCCGATGTTCCATTCCAGATGATTCTGACAACTTCGACCTCCTCTCAGAAAAGGTCTATAGGTCTATGTCCTGAATTATATCAATATTTTGATTTTTTTGTCAACTTCATGATGGTACTGGATCTTCATTAAGCCACACCTCGATATTCTTGAACTCTCCTGACTTCTCCAAGGATCTCCTTGAAGCACCCATTCACGGTACAACCTCGCATGTGTCGCTCGCCTTGACCGTCAAGGACCCGACGTGTGCCTAATCCTCATTGTCAGCATTGTATATATGTGCTCGACTCACTCAACACTTGTCATTGAAGTACACTTACTGCTTAATACAATGGGTGAAATATCTCATATACCCATAATTTGCAAAGTGTGACTCTCATCCGCCCCTCATTCAGAAGAAAAGCAATGATCCGTCCGTCGTTTGGAAGAAAAGCAACCATCCGCCCGTCGCTCTCCAGGAAAGCAACCATCCACCCATGCTACTTTCAATTATCAAGGACTACTGGTACATGCGTTATATGTGTGTCACCGTGGACACGATGTTGTTTTTTTTTGGCAAACTCACATTTTGCCTTTCGTTTCCGCAGTCCGTACAATAAGAGACTGCATGGCCATGAATGCGACTATTAATGTGTACACATTTCTACAAAAAATGATTGGTCAGGCGGTCCTCTCATTCACGAACGAATGGAGTATGCAATTTTCCTTCAGAATAGAGCTCTTACGGTGGCTTCGGTGATGCTTCCCGGATGCCATGCTGATGTTGCTTACACACGTAAAGAATAAAAAGGATGAAACACGGTCTGCATGTGCTGATTCCATCCTGGCTCCCGAACCTGCATGTGCACAAACCGAGGCGCTCCAGTCAGGTCCGTCTCCTGTCGCACGTGTGTAGTAAAAGCGGATTGGCTGCATAACCCCTCCATGTACGTTGTAATGGTCCATGACATGCATAGGTGAAATTCAGATTCCTCGTGACCATGGACGGTACATACCCCCTCCCCCCTCATTGTTCGTTCACTTTCGGACTCTCCGGTGCAGACCTGCGACATGCCGTGTGGAAGCTGAGCGGAAGCCGCTGCGTAGCTTCCGCTCAGCTGCTGTTGCTGTTGCGGCATCAGCTACAGCAGCAGCCGTGCGGTTACGTGCGGGGCAGCCGCCTGGCGGCTGCGTGCGCGGCCGTGGCAGCAACAGCGCGCTGCTTCTGTTGCTGCTGCGTGCTATGGCTGCTGCACGTTGCTGCCACCGCCACGCGCTTTTGCCGCTACTACTGCTGCACTGCTGCTGCCGCCGTTGTTGCTGCCACTACTGCTGCGCTGCTGTTGTGTTGCTGCCGCTGTGCGTTGTTGCTGCCACTGCGCGATGCTGCCGCCGCTGCTGCCGCCCTACTGCTTCTGCTCAGTGCTTATGTCGGCAGCTGCTGGTGGCTGCAGTCTACTGCAGCTGTCTCCTGCTGCCGCTAGTAGCTGCTGCTGATGCAATCTCACCTGGTGATTGTGAGCGACGTCGACGGTGATCCGTTGTCTTTGTCGATAGGTCCCTGTGGATCTGCTGTAGCAGTGACTCTCACTGTTGCTGCTCTGCTGCGTCTCTGCTGCGCAGCTCGGTGAGAACGGTCTCGCCACTCTGATACCAAGAGAATATGTGTGGAAGCTTCCTAGCGACACAGCCGACGACTAGGCGTCAGTGCCTGGTCAAATGGTGACGACAGTCACAAGTCGTGCACACGACGGCAGGGGTCTGGCTAACAGACACAAGGCAAAGTGTCAGAATGATTCAATAGCATTTGCAGAGAGAAATGACAAATGACAGGTCCATGGCATACGTACCTGCCGCGGCGCAGAGCGGGTGTCGTACGCAGAAGTGCAAGGTCTGTCCTAAAACCGGCCCAAAACCACTGTTTTGGCTGTAACTCTCTGCAGACATGTCAGAACACTACACCGTCTGAACCTAGACGTACAGAACCAAAAGCCAGACGCTACGACTGGTCACATGCATGCATCCGACATCAAACGGTGGATACACAATGCAAATACATGCAAATCGGGCCCATGGCCAGTCCAGTGATAAACTCCTGCGTGCTGTAGAAAAAACTGTAGGAGGTCCCGGATAGCGTCCACAGCTCTGGAACGGTCGTCGGTCAGCTCTAGGCTGGTAGTCTGCCACCACATGATGCACCGGTGCCATAAGGGTCCGCATCATGGATCTCACGAGTATGGAAACGGCCGAGTGGTCACAGTAAACTATACAGGTCGACAGGAACGTCACAAATCACAACACCAGCCACCCTGTGCGAGGCTCGAGCCTCTCCTAAGGCCGCACACTGGGATGCTGCCTACGCTGATGAGCTCGCTGCTATCTGACAGCACCACGTGTATGACCTCGTCGACCTCCCTCCATGTCGGAAGGTCATCCGTGCCAAGTGGGTCTTTCATCGCAAATGGAAGCCCGACGGTTCCTTGGACAAGTACAAGGCACGCCTCATAGCCAAGGGATTTGCTCAGGTCCCTGGGGTCGATTACGACCAGATATTTGCCCCAATTGGCCGGCTCTCCACAAACTGGGCGCTCTTCAGCGTGGTTGCCCAGCATGGGTGGGAGCTGCACCAGATGGACGTGAGCAATGCCTTCCTCCATGGTTCACTGGAGGGTGAGGAGCTCTACATGGTGTAGCCTCCACGCTTCGACGACGGCACTGGAAGAGTCTGGTGGCTGTAGAAAGCCTTCTACAGCCTGAAGCAGTCGCCTCGGTGCTGGAACCAGGAGATCAGCAGCACGCTCCTTCGCGGCGGCCTTCAGCGCAGCATTGTTGACCCCGCACTGTTCGTCAGCCCGCGAGGCCAGACCCTCGCCGTTGTTTTGGTTTACGTCGACGATCTCCTCATTGCGTCGCCTGACATGGGTGCCATCCAGCGTGTCAAGGATCTGCTGTACACTGCCTACCAGATGAAGGATCTCGCGTCTGCCCGAGTCTTCCTCGGCATGGAGCTCGAGCATGATCGCTCCCAGGGCATTCTGCACGTCCACCAGGCTGCCTATGTGCAGACCCTGTCCACTCGCTTCGCCGAGGACCTGCCCCTCGTGCTCAGTTTATCTTCACCCATGTCACCTGATGGCTAGGTGAAGCTGAAGAGTCCTGACCCAACCGTTCTGGGGGAGCCAGTTGACGTGACCACGTATCTGCGAGTCATCGGGTCACTGATGTTCCTGGCGACGACGACGCCCCCACACATCGTGTTCGCCGTTAACCTCCTGGCTCAGTTTTCTCAGGAGCCGCGTTACCTCCATCTCGAGGCCGCGATCCGAGTACTGCGCGATGTTGTCTTGACTCCTTAGCGAGGTCTCATGTTCCGTCGCCAGCCATCTGTCATCGCGGTGGGCTACACCGACAGTGACTGGGCCGGCAGTCCAGACGATAAGAATCGCACTGGCTGGATCTTTCTGATTGGCGGCACGGCTGTGTCCTGGCGCAATGGCAAGCAGGGGTGCATTGCACGCAGCACTGCTGAAGCTAAGTACGTGGCCCTTGGCTCAGGCGCGTGTGAAAGTGTGTGGTTGCGTCGTCTGTTGTCCGAGTTGCGTCAGTTTGTCGCATCCATCACGTTGCATTGTGACAATGAGAGTGCCATGGCCATCGCCGACAATGACGGCGTGCATCACACACGCACAAAGCACATCAACGTTGAGTATCACTATGTGTGTTCATTGTTGCATGACGGTAGTGCCAGCATTATGTGGGTTGAGACAGCACGACAGCTGGCTGACTTCTTGACCAAGGCACTGAAGCGTGACTCGTTCAAGAAGGTTGTGAGTTCGGTTGGCGTGCGTCCGTGAGAGGCCCTCTTTGTCCCTGCCTATGTCCTTGCGTGCCCTTGGGGAGTCTGGTTGTTGACTATGTCTCTGTCCGCCCATGTGCACCACGCCTGTGAGTCATGGGGGAGTGTTGGTTTTTGTGCATCTTTCATTATCCTCTAGTGTGTCCTCCCAACTTGTGTACATCGGCGTGCAGATGACTGACGGAGAGACTCGATGTTGCTGGAGTGTCGTCCGGTGGAGTGGACGCACGCTGAGGCCTACTCGCAGTTCGTTGGAGCCTCCTCCCTCCGGCGACGTGCTCAGCTCCATCGGTAGGCCTCCTCGGCGGTCGGGCCGCCGGCGGTTACTGCCATGGCTGATGCTATCTACATGTACCCAGCACAATTTCTGGCTGTGCCATTGCGTCTATAGCATCTTGCTCTGCCTAGGGTCCATGTCTCTTGCTGTGTGGCACTGTTTGGCATCATTGATTGTCGTAGGCAGTGCCTGGGTTCGGGCAGCCATAACTCTTTGCTGCTAATTTTCTAGCTGATTCTGACCGCACGACTGTGTTTGCAACGTTGGTATTATGGTATGGTCCAGTTTTTAGGCAAAACGGACGACGCTTGGGTTTTGGGCTTTCGGGCGTCTGGTAGGGCTCATCGAGAAAACCCTGCCTGCCAAAAAATAGGTGTAGGACTATTTTCTGATTGGCTGGTTAGCTGAGTAACAAGTTCTACACTAGTGGGGGGGGAGCTAGAACTTGGAGGGGTCCCCCATTGTTGCTTACTCTACATTCATAATTGTTGGTTTTCGCGCATCTCTCATTGTACTCTGTTGTGTCCTCCCGGCTTGTGTACATCGGCGTGCAGATGACTGACAGCGAGACTCGACGCTGCCGGAGTGTCGCGCGGTGGAGCCGACGCGCGCTGAGGCCCACACACCGTTCGCTGAAGCCTCCTCCCTACGGCGATTCGCTCAGCTCCATCGGCAGGCCTCCGCGGCGGTCGAGCCACCGGCGGTCACTGCCACTGCATATGCTGTTTCCATGCACTCATCTCTGTTTCTGGTTGTGGCATTGCGTCTGCATCGTCATGCTATGCCTAGGGTCCATGTCTTCTGTTGTGTGGCCCTGCTTGGCGTCACTGACTGTCGTAGGCACTGCCCGGGTTCGGGCAGCCATAACTCTTCGCTGCTATTTTTCTAGCTGATTCTGATCGCACGACTGCGTTTGCAGCGTCTGTATAATGGTATGGTCCAGATTTCAAGCAAAACGGACGACGCCCGGGTTTTGGGCTATCGGGTGTCTGGCAGGGCTCACCGAGAAAACCCTGCCTGCCAGAAAATAGGTCTAAGACTATTTTCTGATTGGCTAGTTAGCTGAGTAACAAGTTCTACACTAGTGAGGGGGGAGCTAGAACTTGGAGGGGTCTCCCATTGTTGCTTATTCTTCATTCCTTATCAGTCACTTTCAGTTTTCAGCTGTATTCTGGCGCTAACACTGGCGCGCACATTTCTGAGTAACAAACCCAGAGCTTCCAGACTTAGTCTCTAGAGCAGCAGACTGAGGGGGCAGCAGACTTAAGCAACGAGCGTGGAAACCCGCACGCTGCATCAACGCCGCTGCTACCCCAACTTGCTGCCTAGCGTTTCCATTTCACATATGTCAAGGTGGATGTCGATCAACATTCTGGGAGAAAAGAGTTTGCGAATCAATTGAATTGAACCAAACGAGGCAATTGCAGTCGTCCCCTTCTTCATCAATACCGAACACTTACTATGGATACATTACACACAGTGTCCCAGGAGGACAACCCTCATGGGTATTCACTATTTTGACATTCCACAAATGAAATTTCAAATGGAAGGCTCAATACAAGGTCAAAGGTACTCTTGAGTGTGCAACGTGTTGGTTTTTTCGCATCTCTCATTGTGCTCTGTTGTGTCCTCCCGGCTTGTGTACATCGGCGTGCAGATGACTGACGGCGAGACTCGACGCTGATGGAGTGTCGTCCGGTGGAGCCGACGCACGCTGAGGTCTTCTCGCAGTTCGCTGGAGCCTCCTTTCTCCGGCGACGCGCTCAGCTCCATCGGGAGGCCTCCTCGGCGGTCGTGCTGCCGGCGGTCATTGACACCGTAGTTGCTGCTTGCATGCGTCCAGCGCGTCCCATCGCGTCTGCATCGTCATGCACTGCCTAGGGTCCCAGTTGCATGTTGCATGGCCCTGTTTGGCAGCATAAACCGTTGTGGGCACTATCTGGGTTTAGGCTGCCATAACTCCTCGCTACTATT
Source organism: Penium margaritaceum (assembly GCA_023375785.1). NCBI lineage: Eukaryota > Viridiplantae > Streptophyta > Zygnematophyceae > Desmidiales > Peniaceae > Penium > Penium margaritaceum. The sequence goes on from SZWC01006156.1 coordinate 25,543, forward strand.
TTTCTAGCAGATTCTGACCGCACGGCTGCGTTNCAGGCCTCACCGAGAAAACCTGCCAGCCTGAACTGAGCTATTTTCTGATTGGCTGATGAACTGAGTAACAAGCTCTACAGAGCTGGGGGGGGCCTAGAACTTGGAGGGGTCTCCCATTGTTGTTCATTCTTCATTCCTAATCAGTCACTTGCAGTTTTCAGCTGCTTTCTGACGCTAACACTGGCGCGCGCATTTCTGAGTAACAAACCCAGAGCTTCCAGACTTAGACTCTAGAGCAGCAGACTGAGGGGGCAGCTGACTTAAGCAACGAGCGTGGAAGCCCGCACGCTGCATCAACAACGCTGCTGCCCCAACCTGCTGCCTAGGCATTTCCTTTTTGGTATCAGAGCCAGAGCATAGCAGCAGCAGCAGAAGACTGACGAATAGTGCCAGGCAACGCCGGCGGACCCCCATACGCGCCAGTGCAGGGGAAATGCTGCCGGATTTTTTCTGGCAGCATTGACCCTCCTGGTGGCGGCGTCAGACTTTTTCCCACGGCCACTGGGCAAGGGGAAATGCTGCCGAAATTTTTTCGGCAGCACTGAACCCCACGCGTGACACGAGGAGGTGAGCGGTAGGCGGCGTCCGACACCCGTGGGCGACGGCGCACGCGGCAACGTCACCCAGGTGCAGTGACTGGCACCAGCTTGCAGCAGCAGCAACGGCAACCGCAGGCAACGGCAGCGAGCAGTGGCAGCAGCAGCCGACAGGAGCTGTGTGCAGCAGCAGCAGCAGGCTGAAGCAGCAGCTCGCAGCAGCCCGCAACAGAAGCAGCTCGCAGCAATAGCTCGCAGCAGCAGTAGCAGCGCACAGCAGCAGCCCGCAGCAGCAGTCTGCAGCAGCAGCTGGCAGTAGCCGCAGCACGCAGCAGCTGAAGCAGCGGGCAGCAGCAGCCGCAGCCAGCAGCCGCAGCCAGCAGCTGCAGCAGTAGCGTGCTGCAGCAGCTCCGGGCTGCAGCAGCCGCAGCCCGCAGCCGCAACAGCGAGCCGCAGCAGCGAGCTGCTGCTAGCAGTAGCCAGCCGCGGCTGCTACTGCTCGCAGCTCGCCGTAAGCGAGCAGCGAGCAGCAGCTCGCTCCTGCCTGCGAGCAGCAGCCCGCTGCTCGCAGCAGACAGCGGGATGCTGCCCGCTGTGACAGAAAGAAAAAAAAAGGGAAAAAAAAGCGAAACCCCATCCCGCAGCCCGCAGCAGCAGCCTGCTGCTGCAGCCCGCAGCAGCAGCGAGCAGCAGCTGCAGCAGCGTGCAGCAGCAGCAGCAAGCCGCAGCAGCCTCAGCAGCCGCAGCAGCTCGCAGCAGCCGCCGCTGCAGCTGCAACTGCAGCCACAGCAACTGCAGCCGCAGCAGTAGCCGCAGCCACAGCAGCAGCCGCAGCAGCTGCAGCAGCACCTGCATCAGCAGCAGCAGCAGCCGCAGCCGCAGCGGCAGCAGCACCAACAGCCGCAGCAGCAGCAGCAGCGGCGGCAACAGCAACAGCTACAGCGTCTGCAGCAGCACCATCAGCAGCAACAGCGGCGGCCCCCAACGACCCCCACTGCTCACGTCAGCATCCCGCTACTGACGTCACTGTTGACGTCACTGCTGACGTCATCAACAAAGAAGAAAAAAAAAGAGAGGGGGGGGAGAAAGGGAAGGGGGGAAAACCAAGGGGTGGGTAGAACTCCCACCACCCCTGCTGTTATGAGCAAAGACAAAACAAAACAAAAAAAACAAAACAAGGGACACCACACCATGGAAGGTAGCCCAAGTGGGGAGGGGTCCTCCTCTGTTGGGGGGACCCCTACCCCTCCTTTCTTGCAGTGCCTGCAGCAGCAGCAGCAGCAGCAGTAGCAGCAGCAGCAGCAACAGCAGCGGCAGCAGCAGCAGCAGCTGCTGTAGCAGCAGCAGCAGCAGCAGCTGCAGCCCACTGGTGTTGTCGGCGGCAATCCTGACCCCCTCGCTGCTCTTCAGCAACAGCTCGCCGCCTTGACGCAGCAGCTTGCAGCGCTACAGCCCGTAGCCGCCCGGACTGCCACCAGTGGTCTACCGTCGTTCGTCCCTCCAGGGCACGCCAGCCCAGCTGTGTCTGCTACCACGTACTACCTGGCACAGCAGCAGACTCAGCGCCAGCGGCAGACAGTCACTTCCGTCCTTGGCCCCACTCCGGGTGCCGGCCGTAGGACTTTGAGACGCCGCCGCCGCCGCTTCAGGCCGGCGAGCAGTTCCGGAGCTGGGAGCTCAGCTTCCGGATCTGGGCGCAGGGTGAGGGCCTGTGGGCATACTACACCCTCCCTTACGACTCCACCCAGGCCGACCAGTTGTATGACGCTGGTCGCGCCGTCCATGCCCTTGTCCCAGTTGCCCCTCCCGCTTCCTGCCTGGCCTTAGAGCCTTTCCTCGGCGACGTCACGGCTGGCGACATCCCAGACCCTGCAGCCGCCTGGCACGTCCTCACCAGGCCCCATCGCCTGTCCAGCGACGCTGAGATCAGCCGTCTGCGCCGGGAGTTCAACTCCCTGCACATGGGGGAGACCGAGACGGTCACTGCCTACTGGCAGCGGGCAGAGGACATCCTCCGTCGTCTCGGCACATCTGCTCCGCCCCCTCTGTCCGCGCTCCTCACCATCAAGAGCGGCGCCACTAGCGACTACGCAGACGTCTTCGTCCACTACCCCCAGGACATCCTCTCCACCATGGCGACCCAGGGCACCCTCATGCCCTGGGCATACGAGCTCTTCCTGCGCATTGAGGAAGCTCGCCAGGAGTCCCAGCTCCATCGTACGGAGGCGCTTGCATCCCCTGCCGTCGCCTCCCCTGCTGTCGCCTCCCCTGCCGCTGCCTCCGTGGCCGTCGCCTCCCCCGCCGCAGCTGCCTCATCGTCGTCGGGGAAGAAGAAGAAGAACCGGAACAAGAAAGGCAAGGGTCAGCCGCAGCAGCAGCAGCAGCAGTCGTCTACCAGGTCCAGCGGTGGTGGCTCGGTCTGCCACAACTGTGGTCAGCCCGGGCACGGGTGGTACACGTGCCCTCTCCCGACGGACGAGGCGCGCGTCATCGCTACCATGCGGCGCCAGCGGGAGCGCCGCCTCGCCTCTGCCGCCGTCGCCGCTGCTGGCCCGTCCACTTTGACCTCGTCCAGCGGCTCTGNCCGTCGGCGCCTTCGCTCCCTTCACCGGCGCAGCCCTCCTACTACCCGGGCTCCGGCGCCGTCACTCCGCACTCCGTCTACACTCCCGGGCCCTCCTCCCGTGAGCGTCAGCTGGAGTAGTTCATCGCTCTCCAGCTCGGCCTGCCTCGCCCTCCTCCCCAGGGAAGTGCGAGTTGCATCACCTCCTGCTCTCCTACCCAGCCCTGCATGACTGAGACTGAGCTGCGGTCGTGTCCCATCTCCCCGTTTGTCTCGTCGTCGCCCGTGGCCTCCTCCGCCCCTCTCCTTGATGATGTTGCTTGGCTTGACGATTGGCAGTCCCGTTTCGCGCCTCCATCCACCGCATCCGCGTCCCTCGCCTGCTGCCATGTGACCGTTAGCGGTCTAGCGACCCCGGTCCAGGACCCTGCTGAGACCTGGATCATCGACTCCGGGGCCACGCATCACATGATGGCCTCTCGTGAGGCCTTCAGTATGCTCGGTCCTGTCGGCGATGTCTCCGGTGTCCGGACGGGCTCCGGAAAGGTGTTACCTGTCCGTGGTGTTGGCGTCGTTCGTTTTCATGGTCCTGCCGGTGACGTCTTTCTGACCGATGTCCTCTTCGTCCCTGGTCTCGAGCTCAGCCTCCTGTCCGTGACTGCCCTTGACCGCATGAGCATGGATGTTGTGCACTCGCGTGGTGTTGGCACTGTGTCGTTGCGTCCGTCTGGTCTTGTCGTCCTGCACGCCACCACCCGTGGCAACCTGTGGCATGTTCCTCGTCTCTCCTCTTCTTCTCCTATCTCCTCCTCGTCGGCCGCCACAGGCCATGTGCTCGTCACCAGCACACTTTCTCCTCAGTACACCCGCCTCTTGCACCGCGGCCTCTGCCACGTTCACTCTGCCGCTGTGGACAGCATGCTTCGCACCCAGCCTACCTCGGGCCTTGACCCGGAGACTTTCCCTCTCCTGTGCCCCACTGAGTGCATTGACTGCGCTCAGGGGAAGATGCACCGGTCCACGTACCCCTTGTCTGCCTCCCGTGCATCCGCCCCTCTCGACCTTGTCCATTCGGATGTCATGGGCCCTCTCCCCACCGAGTCGGTCGGCGAGCATGGTTGCTACGTCCTCACCCTCACGGACGACTACTCTCGCTATCGCTGGGTCTTCTGCCTTAGGCAGAAGAGCGATGTTGCCCGGGCCATCCAGGACTGGCTTGTCCTTGCAGAGCGCGCGTGTGGCCGCTCCCTTCGCCGCTTTCGCTCCGATCGCGGTGGCGAGTACATGGGTGAGGCCACGACTTTCCTCGCCTCCCGCAGAATCCACCACGAGACCTCTTCGCCCTACACACCCGCCCAGAACGGTGTCTCCGAGCGGTGGAACCGGACCATGGCCGACGCCGTCCGGACCATGCATGTCGAGTCCGGTCTCTCCGAGGGCTTCTACTTTGAAGCCATGGCCTACATGACCTGGGTCTGGAACCGGATTCCCCACGGTCCCCTTCCCCGTCAGTCCACGCCGTACCAGCATTGGTGCGGTCAGCGCGCTGACCTCCGCCCCGCTCGCGTCTGGGGTTGTGTCGCCATTGTCTGGCTGCCCGCCCCACAACAAGGCGGCAAGCTCGCCCCCCGCGGCCGTCCCTGCACCTTCCTCGGTGTCTCTCGTCAGTCCAAGGCCTGGCGCTTCTGGGACCCCTCCCGGCACTGCATCGTCGAGTCCCGGGATGCCCTCTTCTTCGAGGACCTCTTTCCTCGCGATCTCATTCGCTCCGGCTCGTCTGTGTCTATCCCGTCGCGTGGGGAAGTGGTGAGTCCGTCCTCCGTCCTACCGCGTCCGGGTGACACATTTTTCGGCCCCTCTGAGCCGGCTGCCCCAGTCGAGTCCGCTGGTCCCTCCGGGCCGGCTGCCCCAGTCGCGTCCGCTGGTCCCTCCGGGCCAACATCCCCAGTCGCGTCCGCTGGTCCCTCCGGGCCAGCAACCCCAGTCGCGTCCGCTGGTCCCTCCGGGCCAACTTCCCCAGTCGCGTCCGCTGGTCCCTCCGGGCCAGCTTCCCCAGTCGCGTCCGCTGGTCCCTCCGGGCCAGCGTCCCCAGTCGCGTCCGCTGGTCCCTCCGGGCCAGCTGCCCCAGTCGCATCCGCTGGTCCCTCCGGGCCAGCTGCCCCAGTCGCGTCTGCTGGTCCCTCCGGGCCAGCTTCCCCAGTCGCGTCCGCTAGTCCCTCCGGGCCAGCGGTCCCAATCGCGTCCGCTAGTCCCTCCGGGCCAGCTGCCCCAGTCGCGTCTGCTGGTCCCTCCGGGCCGGCAGCCCCCGTCGTGTCCGCTGATCTCTCCGAGCCGACAGCCCCAGTCGCCTCCACTGGCCCATCAGACTCAGCGCCGTCGCACGCCTTGCCACGCTACACACGTGGCCCCGGCGGCAGCCTCCGACCGAGGCCGTCGGTGAGCCTACAGACCGTCGCACCGCGCTCGATAGCGTCTCGACCCCCCGTGGCTCCCCGTGCCTCCTCCACTCCCACGATCGTGAGCGGGGACCCTGGCACCAAGGCCCTCGGCCTAACCACATCGGCCATCATCGCAGATCTGCACCCGGGCTCCGCATTGGGCTACGCCATGCTCCATCACGAGCATCGGCACGCTGTCGTGGCTGCCCTGGCGCGCATCCCACCTGGGGCGCGAGAGGCACACGCTCTCTCAGTCCGCTCCACAGNCACTGGGACGCTGCCTGCGCCGATGAGCTCGCTGCTATCCGACAGCACCACGTGTACGACCTCGTCGACCTTCCTCCAGGTCGGAAGGCCATCAGCGCCAAGTGGGTCTTTCGGCGCAAGTGGAAACCCGACGGGTCCTTGGACAAGTACAAGGCCCGCCTCACTGCAAAAGGGTTTGCCCAGGTCCCTGGGGTCGACTATGACCAGATCTTCGCCCCAGTTGGTCGGTTCTCCACCAGCCGGGCGCTCTTCAGCCTGGTCGCCCAGCATGGGTGGGAGTTGCATCAGATGGATGTGAGCAACGCCTTTCTCCATGGTTCAGTGGAGGGTGAGGAGCTTTACATGGTGCAGCCACCAGGCTTCGACGATGGCACCGGGAGAGTGTGGCGACTGCGTAAGGCCCTCTATGGCCTGAAGCAGTCGCCTCGGTGCTGGAACCAGGAGATCAGCAGCACGCTCCTTCGTGGTGGGCTCCACCGCAGCACCGCGGACCCTGCATTGTTTGTCAGTCCGCGAGGCCAGACCTTCGCTGCTGTTCTGGTGTACGTCGACGACCTCCTCATTGCGTCGCCAGACACGGCCGCCATCCAGCGCGTCAAGGACCTGCTGCACGCCACCTACTAGATGAAGGATCTCGGGTCTGCCCGAGTCTTCCTGGGCATGGAGCTCGAGCATGATCTCTCCCAGGGCATCCTCCATGTCCATCAGGCTGCTTATGTGCAGACTCTGTCCACTCGCTTCGCCGAGGACCTGCCACTCGTGCCGAGCGCATCCTCACCCATGTCGCCCGATGGCCAGGTGAAGCTGAAGAGTCCTGACCCAGCAATTGTGGGGGAGCCAGTTGACGTGACCACGTACCTGCGAGTCATCGGGTCACTGATGTTCCTGGCGACGACGATACGTCCAGACATCGCGTTCGCCGTCAACCTCCTGGCCCAGTTTTCTCAGGAGCCGCGTCACCTCCACTACGAGGCCGCGATCCGAGTACTGCGCTATGTCGTCTCGACTCCTTGGCGAGGTCTCATGTTCCGCCGTCAACCGTCTGTTGTCGCAGTGGGCTACACCGTCAGCGACTGGGCCGGCAGTCCGGACGGTAAGAGTCGCACAGGCTGGATCTTTCTGATTGGCGGCACGGCTGTGTCCTGGCGCAGTGGCAAGCAGGGGTGCATTGCACGCAGCACTGCTGAGGCTGAGTACGTGGCTCTTGGATCAGGCGCGTGTGAGAGTGTGTGGTTGCGTCGTCTGCTGTCCGAGTTGCGTCAGTCCGTCCCATCCATCACGTTGCATTGCGACAATGAGAGTGCCATGGCCATCGCCGACAATGACGGCGTGCATCACACACGCACAAAGCACATCAACGTTGAGTATCACTATGTGCGTTCATTGTTGCATGACGGCAGCATCAGCGTCGTGTGGGTTGAGACAGCACGACAGTTGGCTGACTTCCTGACCAAGGCACTGAAGCGCGACTCGTTCAAGAAGGCTGTGAGTTCGGTCGGCGTACGTCCGTGAGTGGCTCTCTCTTTATCTCTGCCTGCGTCTCTGCATGCCCTTGGGGATTCTGGATGTTGACCGTGTCCCTGTCCGCCCATGTGCACTACGCCTGTGAGTCATAGGGGAGTGTTGGTTTTTTCGCATCTCTCATTGTGCTCTGTTGTGTCCTCCCGGCTTGTGTACATCGGCGTGCAGATGACTGACGGCGAGACTCGACGCTGATGGAGTGTCGTCCGGTGGAGTCGACGCACGCTGAGGTCTTCTCGCAGTTCGCTGGAGCCTCCTTTCTCCGGCGACGCGCTCAGCTCCATCGGCAGGCCTCCTCGGCGGTCGTGCTGCCGGCGGTCATTGACACCGTAGTTGCTGCTTGCATGCGTCCAGCGCGTCCCATCGCATCTGCATCGTCATGCACTGCCTAGGGTCCCAGTTGCATGTTGCATGGCCCTGTTTGGCAGCATAAACCGTTGTGGGCACTATCTGGGTTTACGCCCGGGTTTTGGGCTGTCGGCTGCCTGGCAGGCCTCACCGAGAAAACCTGCCAGCCTGAACTGAGCTATTTTCTGATTGGCTGATGAACTGAGTAACAAGCTCTACAGAGCTGGGGGGGGCCTAGAACTTGGAGGGGTCTCCCATTGTTGTTCTTTCTTCATTCCTAATCAGTCACTTGCAGTTTTCAGCTGCTTTCTGACGCTAACACTGGCGCGCGCATTTCTGAGTAACAAACCTAGAGCTTCCAGACTTAGACTCTAGAGCAGCAGACTGAGGGGGCAGCTGACTTAAGCAACGAGCGTGGAAGCCCGCACGCTGCATCAACAACGCTGCTGCCCCAACCTGCTGCCTAGGCATTTCCTTTTCAACGTAGGTGCATATCTTTTCATTAGCCTGGGCCACCTACTTTCTCCTCGATATTCATACATCGCATTCCAGATCTGGCCAGATCCCGGCTCTGACGCTGGTTCCACACCCTAAGTAGTGTTCTTGTAGGAACCTACGCGTTTGAAACAAAACCCTACATGAACAGGGCTCATTTGAAAGGAGTGTGCCAATGGCAGGAGCATCAATGAAGGGTCAATGCAGAGCTACGTCAAAGCAAACCTTGTCCACAAAAACGAGAACAGGTGAACCGTGCCATCTTGTCCACCACTACTGCGAGTGCAGTCCTTGCTTGCTACGTAGCAGAAAACATTGCTCTATATGGCTATGGAGAAAGAGCAGACGAGCCAGGAAGAGGATGGTGCCGAAGTGGGAGGCAGGCTGGAGCAGGACAGTTGGCAAGACGCGTTGACAGGGTCTGGCTGTACATTCCAGGGGCCAGGCAGTCCCACAGCAGCGCAACCCTTGCGTCCGTCGTGCGAGCAAGGTAACCTCCCATCAAATGACCTCATAATTTGCCATCATCATCGTTGTTGTCCTGTCGCATGGGCCTCTCATTTCTTGAGGTGTGGAAAGCAGACGTAGAGGTCATGTTTCGGGTGCCGGTTGTCTGCATGCTCCTTGCACTTCACCTCGCTCGTCGTGCACATGAACGTTTGCATGCACACCTTGCACTGCACACCACACAGCAGTCGGCACAGTCACGCAAGGAGCAGATAGAGACGAGGAGCACAAGAAAGAGCAGCAGCATGTTAGGTACCCCGTTGACCTCAAGGGCGACCGTTGCTGATCCACCTCAACCTCGTTCATGCAAGAGTTCAAGCCATGCCACAAGCCGCGCGG
>SZWC01006156.1:50405-69775 GCA_023375785.1 Penium margaritaceum
CCCCCCCCCCCCTCGCCTCTCCCCACTCACTCACTCACTCGCTCACTTGCTCGCTTTTTTTTGGTGAGAGAGCAAGGAGCGAGGGGAGGGGTGCGACCTGAAATCGCCCCTTTTTTTTATCCCCCCCTCCATCGTGACCTGCCCCCATTCTGGGGGGCAATCCAGAATCGGGTGACGGGCAAACCTCGGGGTGAGAAGAGAAAAAAAATGACGAGAAGCTGGAAAAAAAAGGGGTAGGGGTTGGGAGAGAGAGAGATAGAGAATAAAAAGGTGGGGGGTGAGGGTAACGAAGGAAAAAAAAGGGGGTGGAGGAGGGCAAGGGAAAAAAAAGAAAAAAGGAGAATCTTCCAACTACTACCGCCGGAGCAGTAGCAGCTTTCATAGCCGCAATAGCAGCATCAGGCGGTGGAGTGTCGACGACTACATAGTGCGGCGGCTGCGCCAGAGCTTTCAGTTTCGCCTTCTCAGCCGACAGCAGACTGTCGTCGGTGGCGATCTCTGCTTCGAGACGCGTCCTCGACTGGCGTCTTCATGGGGCCCGTGGATTCTTGCGCGTACTTCACTCCATAGGATCGACAGCGGATTCGAGTCTTACCATCTCCGAGGGCTAGGTCGTCTACCGCTTGGAGCAGCAGCCACACCTGTAGCCGCCACCCCTTCTCGTCTTGGAGCTGTCTTCGCTCTATTAGTGGTAGTAGCATTACTGGGCGTAGTTAGTCAGACTCTAGTCTCCGGGCGTGCTGTGGTAGAGCAGCTCATCTCGTCTGGTCACGTTTACTCACCCGGACGCCGTGACCTCCAGGAGTGACAGTACCTGCTGGCCTCATTCTCTCCCGTGGTATTGGTATTGACCACCGGGACTAGGTGTCCTCGGTACCTATCCATCATCCAGTGCACGAGATGAGTGTGCGGACATCTGAGCAGGCGCCCTACGTGTTCGCCTGTTACTACTGTGTTGATGGACGTCATGGTTGGTGTCACTGTTGGACGCGCCCTCCCGGCTGGCATCCACCTTGGCTACAGCCTCGTCCGAGCCTGCGTCCTTCACAGCATACGGATCTGCCGGCATTGGTAGATCCCCTAGCTGGACCTCTGGCGAGCATATTCGCCGGGATCCACGACCTGCGACAGACAGTGCAGCGACTTTGTGATCTCGTCGTCACTGAGTGTGCTTTTGCTACTCATTTGTCGACGGCCTCTTTGATCACATCTCCTCCATCCTCTCCTCCTTCCTCATCCAATGGTGTACCTTCTGCTCCACCTACCAACGAGTCCCAAGCTGCCACCATCCTTTTGATCCTCCACTCTGCTACGACCTCGACGCCACCTAGCGATGACATGTCTTCATACAGTCATTCCAGTTGAGTGACCCCGCGTCGTCCGCGTCAGCGCTCCGCACGCCGTGCTCACGCCGGTTTTGATACATCCTCCACCTCCTCGGCCTCCGTTACTTTACCTGTCGAGGGGGAGTGTGGTCACCGCGCATTGCCTCATGTGATCGTAGCGAAAGGATCCGCACTCGCGCCGGACCGTGGTGCCCGAGCGTCAGCTCAGGCAGATTCAAATGATACGGTGACAGCACATGGCGTGGAGTCAGATCTCGACATGGCGTTCATGGTGGAGACTTCCGTGTCATCGAGCTCGACTTCTTCGTCTAGGGTGGATCCAGATCTTCCGCAGCAGCATGTTACATGAGGAGGAGCGCAGACACGGCATCCTTGGATGGTGCATCTGCATCAGGCTCACACCAATCCGCTGGAGATTGCAGGGCTTGAGACATGTATGTCATTGAGTTTGACATCTACACTGTGGCAGGAGCTGGACATTCTACAGCAGCAGGTTGCATCAGGAGGAGTGCAGGTGCCGCGTGCTTGTATGGTGCCACTCGCGACTCCGACCGGTGGCGGCCTGGCAGTGGCACAGAAGTATTGTGCGGATCAGGATGCCCTACACGGATCTCCGGGGGCGTTGGCGCACGAGATTCACACGAGCACGATAGCAGTCGCAGTGCATGAGCAGATTCGGCCGGTTGGTCTTTTAGAGGTTGAGGCATTCTTGAGAGCAGCAGTTCTGAGCGACATCGCTGGGACATATGCTACAACAGACACAACAGGCTCCACCGTCTCATCTGCGGTACATGAGGACCAGCTTCAGCGTGAGGAGTCGTCCATGTTCCTACATTCTCCGGATTCCCGTACCCACGACGGAGCAGCGACATACATGACGGAGTCAGATGATGGTCCTTACTTTATCATCGAGCAGGTGGTAGCGACCAGCCTTCCCGGCAAGACACTGCGTGAGCGCCAGTTACGCTTGTTGGTCACCTTGACGGGTGTTGTCGACCGGAGTCCTACACACCTGTGTCCACTACGGCGGCAGTTGAGGATAGTGGAGCAGATCACTACACGCAGATGGAGTTACCTCGTCAATAGGAGCTGAGTTCTGCCCCTTTGTGTTCACCTGCTGGTGACCTTGGTGATCACATCGACGTTGAGAGTGGCAGTACCTGCACGTACGACATTTCCACATGCTCCACGGACTCTGATGACTCCTCCTTCTCCTTCTCTCTCGCCATGCGACCACTCACTCCTCGCATGACAGACACGAGCTGTGATGTGGATGTGACACCTGCAGCTCGATCCGATGTTCTTGCATCTCAGCACGCTGCGAGCTTGGTTGACCCCCAGGAGGATGTAGCAGCACCAGTTCCATTGTCTTCAGCAGCAGAGATATAGATGGCGCTCTACTCACGAGTTGTGCAGTGTGCATGTGCAACATCCAGTGAGGCAGAGTTTATCCTACACCAGGTCGACATGGGCTTCCTCGACATGTCTGAGGCAGATTATCCTGATCTGCAGGAGCGTGTAGTCATGCTACAGCGGGAGATGATAGCAGCGCGTGAGCGATTCTCAGAGGGGAGCATCACTGCTATCGGTAGGAGCCTTCTGCCAGCAACATTTTGCACACCTATACTAGGGGAGGATCTTGTACGAGCTCCGAGTATGACGTCCGTTGGAGACACTATCATAGGAGAGGTGAGTGTGTCTTCGGTTTCCGCCATCCTCGCTCCTGTCAACCCCATCATCGCTCCTCCTTCTTCTACTACTGCCATCACGCACCTCCATCCACCCAACTCACCTACCCCATCATCGTCTTCATCTACGAGTGGTGATCCGGTTTGTCGCTCCAGCTGTCCTCTTCTGGCGGTATACCCTTGTGCCTCAGGGTGCTCTATCCCGCATCGGAGGCCATCACCGCCACTTCATCCACGCTTGCGTGCTGCTCGCCCATTCCCTTTCCTCTGTCGTACACAGATGCATCACGATAGAGCAGAAAGAGGAGAGATTGTGAGTTGGGACCGTTGGCTGTCACGCGAGGGCTGGTACACTCCAGGTGATGCAGATTCACGTGAGGACTCATAGCCGGAGACACCACTTTGTCTTTGAGCTCGGGTGCCGACTCGCACGTGACAGGGGGAGCTATCTATGCATGATGGACACACCACATGACTCATCGCCCAGGATCTGTTCAGCAACGACATCAGCATCTCCATCGAGGACATCGCTGCCAAGTTCATCTGCCCAGGGGGAGTGTTGTGTGGACCTCGACCTGATGCGACGTCATGGGAGATGCATGGCGAGGTCCATGATGTGTTGTGAGCATCTACAGCATCCCGCATGTGGCTCATGCTATGTGATTGCACAGCTGCATGTAGATCGTAGCACCCTGTAGGTCGAGACCTGGACACTTAGTACGTTGTACCAGTGTCACGAGGAGACCATGTGATCGTGTGTCTTGGTGTGTGGCTATACTCTTTGTGGCATGTGCATGCAAGCTGTTGGTTGAGACCCGGACATGTGGTGCGTTGCACCCGTGTTACGAGGAGATCCTCCCATGATCCTGTGTTTAGATGATGATGCTATTGTGTTGGATTGCTCGTAGTGGTCTAGACGCGGGCACTGGTACCGCCAGTATCACGAGGAGACCCGCTTGTCGCCTAACATGTGCATTACACTGGTTTGTGCACGTGTGCATCACTCCTCTCATGGTCGAGACCCAGACACTTGGTAGCATGTGCCAGTGTCTAGGAAGACCTTAGGTGGGTAGCAGAGGTGTGTGTGTGTGGTTGCCTGGTGCATATTGTGGTTTGGCATACGTTGTTGTTCCATGCCTTTGTTCATTCGTTCTGGCGTGGACGACTATGTCAGCCAGGGGGAGTGTTGGTTAATGTGGCTTACACCCGTCACGACCGGCACCGCTGTTTACCGATATACCCACATTCGGGGTATATGGTAGAGGAGGGCGTGACGACACGATGGGCCTCCAGACTGCACCGAGAATTCTCCAGCACCTACGACAACGCCGGTGAGACGTGGTCAATGTGTTCCGGCAGCCATGTGAGCTTGTCAGGAGGTAGGAGAGTTTTCTCGGTGGGTTGAGACCCGCGTACCCGGTGGACTATACCGGTGCGATGAGGAGACCCAGTGGCTGTACTAGCGCTTCCGATGTTCGGAAAGCCGTGTGTGTTGTCTAGACGTTGATTCTGAGATTTTCTGGCACTGCTCCTATCTTCTCGGTGGTCGAGACCCGGGCACTCGGAGAGCTGTTCCTGTGCCTCGAGGAGACCACCGTTATTGTTATCGTGGTGTACATAGTGTGTTCTCCCCGCTGACTCGTTTGGGCTCAGCGGTAGTGACGGGGCCCGGTGCGGCTAGCTGCCGGCGCCCCTATTTAAGCCGATAGGGGCTCATTTGTACTCTCTCCTTGTTCTTTATATTCAGCGTTCCAGACTTAGCCAAATTCGTGCCGTCTTGCATCGCACTCACACACAGAGCTCATGTTTGTTTTTGCATGGGCCTGTGTAGCGGGAGGGCCGGTTTGGCCCTCCCACCTCGCTGAAGCGAGGGGTGGTTGCGCACCACCCCTCGCGTCAGCGAGGGCTGGCCGGCGGCCAGCACTTCGCTGGCCGCCGGCCAGCTCGCTGCCGGCCCGCTGGACGGCCGGCGGCCGGCCAAGTGACCGGCCGGCCATCGGCCGGCCAGCCACCAGCCGCCGATCGCGGCCTCAGCCCGATCGGCGGCTGAGAGGCCACGAGGGCCTCGAGGGCGAGGCCTCGTGGCCTCGTGCCCTCGCCCCCCCTCGCCCTCCTTGCAAACAAGCAAGAGAGGACGAGGGATAGGGGGAGCGAGGGAGAGGTGAAATTCACTGGCGCGAAATCGCCAGCGTGCCTCGCACGCGACAATTTCGCGCCAGAACGACAAAATATGAATCGAAGTTCGTTTACGACGAACTTCGACATAACCCGTGTGAACACATGAGTTCGAGGTAAAAACCCCCGGTTTGGGTCCCAAAACCAGGGGTTTGGTTAAAAATGGAAATGGGCCTCCGGAGACTCGAAATATTCGAGTCTCCCTGCTCTGGGTCGTTGATGACGATTGCCCCTTAGTCTTGCGAAGGGGGTAAACCCCTGACGCGAACTGAGAACGCCATTCTGCGAACTCCGACGACGACTTCAGAGCAGGAGCTGGAGACTCAGCCTGTTACAATGGTATGAGAGCCAGACGACCCTCGCGACTAAGGGTTCGACGGAAACGGCGGCTACGTCAGATATAAAATGCCACCGGTAGCTGCAAGCAGCAGCAGAAACGCCAGAAGTGACTACGGCATCCATACTTCACGGATTGAAGCGCTGTAAAGTGCGTTGCAAAGCTGGAAAAAAATCCTACTTGGTGAAGCCACTTCCATCCAACCTCTCCACACTTCCAGGGGGCTAGGAGGATTTTTGTGGGGCGGGTTGGGGAGTCCCCACCTCTAAAACCACAAAATCCTCCTCATTTTCAAGGCTCCTTCAAACCTCCTTCATCCAAAAATTGGGACAGCGTCCCTCCCCAAGCCTAGTGACTCTCACGACCTGAGAGCACCCTAAAAAGAAGGAGGGTGCCACCTTGCGGATTTTTGGCGGCTCCTCCAACGACGCCGGCTCAAGGAGGACGCTGCTAAGGGGCGCAAGACGTGCAAAGAAGACTCAAGAGGAGGCCAAGGAAGACAAGAAGACAAGGAGACAAGAAGAAAAGTAGTCTTTTGTCCTAGACCTTGTACTTGCTTCTCTTCTTGCTCGTTGTCTTAGTTTTGTGAGCGGTACTCACACTTCTTGTTACTCCCTTGTATTTTGATTTTCTGCTTTCCTAGATCCTAGTTGCTACCAAGTGCCGTGAGTCACGGCCTAGGAGGACTAGTTTCTAAACCCACGACCTTGTGCCGATGTGGCGGCCTAGGAAAATAGAAATATAAATTGAAATTGCCTCACCGATCATGAGAGCAACGTCTTAGGAGGCGATTCCTCCTCGTTGTGGGGTGATCCTCACAACAACCTTCACGTGCTATTTGCACGAGCGACGGGATGGCAAGTGCCGGACCGTCTAAGGCCAACAAGGGCAAGGTGGTGACGTCCTCACCACACGCCCTTGGCGGACTCCAAGTTTTGGGAGCCGTCGCCACGAGCACGGTTGCCAACCCAAAGGCAACCGTACCGCCTAAGACAACCGTGTCGCCTAAGGCAACCATGCCGCCGAAGGCAACCGTACCGTCTAAGGTAACCAACGCCAACCTCGGCGACACCGAGAAGCGTGTGGAGGTCGCAAAGGTGCTCGACGAGCACGTCGACGCACACATGGGCGACCCCCATGCGACGGACGACGCGATGGAGGAGGATCTTCCGGAGGAAGACCCCGACGAAGAGCACGACGCCAACGATGGCGAAGGCGATGAGGATCGCGACCATCGCCATCGTCGTGCGGCGAACTCGAGCGGATTCCTCGAGAAGGGAAAGGCACCCGCCGCATCGCCTGAAGCTACCGACGGCAGCGAGACGGCCGAGAGCAGCAAGGGCGCCGAAAGCAGTCACACGGGAAGTTCCCGCGAGAACGAGCCGGACGACGACGCCGCAAAGGCAATTCGCGATGGCTGTCGTAGGCTTGCGGAGTTTGCTGCTGAGGCGGCAGGCCGACTGAAGATCACCACCGACGGTGGAGACACGGCCCCACTCGGAGGAAAGGGGGCGGACCCCCCTTCCTATGATGTGGCCGCGATGGGGCAGGGCAGCGCCCACTCGAGCGTCGTCGCCGACGATAGTCTCCTCCGAAAGGTGGGACTCCTTGGAGGCGTTTACGCGAACCGTACCCTCTTGCAGTGGGTAATGGTGC
Source organism: Penium margaritaceum (assembly GCA_023375785.1). Lineage (NCBI taxonomy): Eukaryota > Viridiplantae > Streptophyta > Zygnematophyceae > Desmidiales > Peniaceae > Penium > Penium margaritaceum. The sequence goes on from SZWC01006156.1 coordinate 57,608, forward strand.
ACGGACAACGCGAGGCCCTGGAGGCTATCGCCGATGCTCTGAGGACATCAGAGCTCAAGTTCGCGTTCGCCAACCTGTTGGCCCACGTCGGGCAGAACATCACGGACCTTGACCGTGATCGTCAGCTGCAGCGCCTGGCCGCCCATGAGGCAAGCCGCCGATGCAACGACCTCGACAAGGCATTGCAGAGCGTGACCCAGGTGCGGATGCAGTAGCAAGTGCAGCGTGCCGCATCTGCGGATGCCACTGCCGGTGGCAGCGACGACTTGCCTACCTCGACGACTTCGGGGTCGGTCATGAACACGTCCTTCCTCCACAGTGTGGAGATCTTCCGCAAGGGCGTGAAGCTGACCGAGTGGCTGAACCGCATGGAGCACGTTCTACGTGTCCATAAGGATCCACTCATTCAGTGGGGCGACCTTGCCATGACGCAGCTTGAAGACAAACTCTTCAAGTACGTGGTCAAGGAGTGGACTGCGCAGCAGTCGCACCTCGAGTGGCAGCCCATGCTGTGGGAGGCCTTCTGCGTGATCATGCGCAAGAAGTGCACCCAACGTGAGGAGGCGCAGCGCGCCTTCCACAAGATCAAGGACTTCAGGCAGCTGGGCAGCTCGCTCGAATCCTACTTGAGCGAGTTCACCGTGCTCGTGGAGGAAGCCGAAAGCTTCACCGAGGGCGATGGCACTCAGACGTTCAAGTACCCGGAGTGCATAATGCTGGAGTACTTGCGTGATGGTCTCGCCAGCGAGAAGCTGAAGGACAAGAACACCACGACAGCCACTGGCCAAGCTTGGACAAGCTAGAGGGCGTTGCGCGACTACATGAGCGAAGTGTACTCGGCGAACCCAAAGCACTACTCTGATGCACGGCCGAACGCGCGTGCACAGCAAGGTCGCGACATGCGCGTGGACGCTGCAGGGGCTGGTGGGTCAGCTGGACAGCGAGGCGGGGCCAAGGGCAAGCAGCCTACAAACCCTCGGGCCAAGAAGTCTGGTGGATACAAGGGTCCCAACAACAAGCGCAGCCGCGAGAATGACGAGCTGCAGGCGGCGCGTGAGCGTCGCAACGCAGCCTTCCGCGAAGGGCTCTGCCACAATTGCATGCAGCCGGGCCACTTTAGGGCTGAGTGCCCTGAGGCTGCTGGTGGTGGACAAGAGGCTGGAGCGCTAGCTGCAGCAGCGGCACCTCGTGGGGATGGTGCAGCAGGAGGCCGCGGACAAGGCCGTGGACAGGGTCGCGGTCGCGGCAATGGGCCCGGCCGTGGTAACGGACAGGGCCGTGGGGCGGGTTTTCCCCACCCTTGAGTGACGTCAGTGGGGACCACTCATGGGTAAAACTGGATCACGAGTGTGAGTTCATGTTTTCAGACGAGGATGTTAAAAAATTTGAGTTTTTGACGAGTTCAAATTTCTCTGTTGTTTTCTCCCCTCTCATTGAACCTCATTGTGCACTTGCTGATCGACATTGCCCACTAAATCTTGCATCACCAGACGAGATGCATGACCGAACCTGCTTAGTGGTGGCGACACCAACCACTGTGCAAGAGTTGTGTAACACAGTGATCGAAGCAAACGCCCTCAAAGTAATAAGTTCAATCACGTTCGCAGTACCTTTAGTCGACGATTTCGACCCAGGCAAATTTAAAGACTGGAAGGTGCTAGCCGAATTCACACGTGCCCACAAGATGTGGACTCGAGTGGGTGAATCATGGGAGTTGCGATGCCCGTCGTACAGATTCCGTATTTATCACAAACTCGGCATACCGTCGTCGAGTCTGTTCACTCGGAAGAGTGGAGGCAACATGACGATGCAGTTCAAAGGACACCTAGCTGGTGCTCCCGTGAACGTACTTGCTAACACTGGAGGGGATGAGTCTTTTGTTAGCCTTGGCTTTACCCGTCAGGTTGGCCTGAAGTACGAGCCATCGAATTGCGCAGTTGTTGTCAGTGACAACCGTACGGTACCCGTGATCGGTACTTGTAAAGCAAAAATTTGTATTCAAGGGTACACACAGAGTGTCACGTTGAAAGTACTCAACCTTCTTGACCCGTTTGACGTGGTGCTAGGCGATCCCTGGCTCCGTGACAACAAGGCTCTAATATGCTTTGAATCAAAGCGTTTGATCCTCCGGAAAGGACAACGCCGCTTTACGTTGATTCCGAGTACGAAATTATCACCGACCCGACTCAAAGTCCATGCCAGCTTGTCTGCAATGCAGGTCAAGAGACGTATTCGACAAGGTTGTTGATACTTCTTGGCTCAGCTGCAGAAAGTGGAGGACGAAGTGACGGAAGACACGCCACAAGAGATCAGATCTCTATTGGCGGAGTTCTCGGATGTATTCCAAGACCCACCGGCTGGGCTTCCACCTGAAAGACAGATGGGCCACACGATTCCGCTGCAACCGGAGGCGACTCCTCCGTTCAGACCCATGTATCGCCTTAGTTCAGCATAAAGGCGGGAGGACGAACGCCAAATCAAAGAGTACCTTGCAAAAGGATGGATGGATCCAAGTAGCTCGCCGTACAGTGCGCCGATCCTTTTTTTGAAAAAAAAAGGATGGTGGTTTACGCATGTGCGTAGATTATCGGGCGTTGAACAAGCTGACGGTGAAAAATCGATTCCCCTTACCGCGGATTGAGGACCTTTTTGACCAACTCCAAGGCGCAAAAGTATTTTCGTCCTTGGATTTGTGTCAAGGGTATGATCAAATCCGCATCACGGAAGATGATGTGCCCAAAACCGCGTTTCGAACGCACATGGGACACTATCAGTTCCGAGTGTTATGCTTCGGGCTTACAAATGCCCCGGCAACCTTCCAAGGAGAAATGAACCGAACGTTCGCCAAGCAACTCGGAGAGTTTATCTTGGTTTACCTGGATGACATCCTGGTTTTCTCCAAATCAATGGAAGAGCACATAGAACATCTGCACGAATTTCTCGCAATCCTTCGGGAACAGAAGTTCTATGCGAAAGTGAGCAAGTGCAAGTTTGCATAAGATGAGCTCGAATACCTTGGACACATCGTCGGCAAGGACGGCATCCACGTCGACCCACGAAAATTCCAGGCCGTTGTGGACTGGCCACGCCCCAAAAATGTTGGGCAGATTCGGTCTTTCCTCGGCCTTGCAAACTACTTTCGACGGTTTATGCAAGGGTATTCGACCCTGGTAGCACCGCTAACCAGGCTTACGCGAGAAGACGTGCCTTAGGAATGGACATCTGATTGCGAGAACGCTTTTCTCAAAGTCAAAGAGCTTTTCTCCACGGCGCCCGTCCTAGCTCTTCCGGATCCATCGCAACCGTGGGAGGTTCGATGTGATGTGTCGGTAGTTGGACTTGGAGCCGTCCTCATGCAGAACGGTCACCCAGTTGCGTATGAGAGCCGGAAGCTCATACCCGCGGAAACGCGCTACACGACTGGGGATCAAGAGCTCCTTGCAGTAGTACACGCTTTCAAGATGTGGCGTTGCTACCTTGAGGGTGCTGAAGGGGGTGTGACGGTCGTGACCGACCATAATCCATTGGTGTTTTTTCCAAACGCAACCGAACCTGTCAAGATGACAGGCGCGTTGGAGCGAAAACCTGAGTCGATTCTCGTTCACATGGGAATATCGGCCAGGACGCAACAATGTGGCCGATCCACTAAGCCGACAGCCTGTGGAAATTAAAGCAACTACCGAGGTCAGTGGGTGTTTTATGGCCATTGCACCAGCAACCGTACAACCACCAGATCCCCCTGCACCTCTGCGTCAACCACCACGAGAGATAAACCATTACAACGGTTTAGTAAAACAGGATCCGGATGGGATACTATGTGGATTCTTGGTTTCAGGACTCTCGAAATCTGGACAAGTATGGCTTGGTGGAGGCCGCAGGAATCTTCTGGCACGGAGAACAAGTTGTTGTGCCAAACTCAGGAGACCTTCGAGCAAAGGTTATCTCCCAGTTCCACGACCCGCCGGTCGCAGGTCACATGGGGCCCCGAAAGACCGGACATGCACTCTCGGGCCACTACTGGTGGCCAGGGTGGAGTGTCGATGTCCGTAAGTATTGCATGACATGCGACCCATGTCTTCGGAATAAGGCTAGTAACAAGAAACCTGCTGGACTCCTCCAGCAGCTTCCCATTCCTGGGACTCCATGGGAGTGCGTCAGCATGGACTTCATTACTGGTCTTCCGGACACGGCCCGTGGCCATGATGCAATACTAGTGGTTGTGGATCTTTTGACGAAGATGACACACTTCATTCCTACAACCACTGACGTGAACGCAGAGGAGACCGCTCGTCTCTTCTTTGAGGGTGTCGTAAAGTACCACGGCTTGCCGTTGCGCATTATCTCCGATCGAGATCGAAAATTTGCTAGTAAGTTCTGGCAAAAGATGCACGAGTACTTCGGCAGTGAGTCGCAAATGTCGAGAGTATTTCACCCTCAAACTGACGGACAAACAGAGTGCATGAATCACACTCTGGAGCAGATGCTTCGCATGTACGTGGACCCTGCCATGCATGATTGGGAAGAATTCCTAGCACCGGCAAAGTTTGCGGTGAACAACTCGGTGAACGAGTCCACACAGTTCACACCGTGCGTGTTGAACAGTGGTCGGCATCCAGTGGTACCCTCTTCATTGGTGAAGAGTGGGAGTACAGGAGGGCAGGTCCCTTCTGCTCAAGCCTTTGCCGAGCACATTGACTCCTTGTTACAGGAGGCGAAGGGTCACCTTCAAGCAGCTCGGCAGCGACAAAAGGCATATGCCGACAAAGGTCGCCGGGAGGTATCATTTGACATCGGTGACAAAGTGCTGCTCAGCACTAAAAACCTTCGGTTGAAGTCGCCAGGGACAAGAAAACTTCTACCGAAGTGGATTGGGCCGTTTCCCATTGTGGCACGCATCGGGCTTGTGGAATACCGATTGCTTCTTCCGCCGAGTATGAAGATACATGACGTGTTTCATGTGAGCCTGCTGGCTCCATACACAGAAGAAGGAACCGTTCAGCCACCGCCAGCAGTCCTGGCTGCCGACGGCCAATACGAGGTCCTTTGCCTACTCCAGCACCGAGAGCGTACTCTTCGGTCGCGCGTTGTCAAGGAGTACCTCGTTCATTGGGCTGGTGGTGGACCTGAACATAATTCATGGGAGCCCGAATCTTGGTTGCCCACAGGGGTGGTCAACGAGTACTGGAGCGAGCTTGCAGCTCGCACAGATCGACGCGTGGCAGGAGGTACCACCTGAACGTGGAAAAGTGAACAACATTCCCACAGGGCAGCATTCATGGACAGCGACCATAGGAGGTTGGGGACGCCCAACATGGTTGTCGCATGGACGCTCCAGCCTAAAGGGGGGAGGCCGCTAGCCATGCTGACCTACAAGCTGCAGCTTAGGTCTAAGTACCATGCACGTGTTCATGTCTAGCTGGTGATTGAAGTTATTAATTTTCTTTCACAATGTTGATGACTCACTGATTGACGATCCTTCTTGTTGTTCATGAACCGGGACGGTTCATAAAAAGTGGGGAGGAATGTAGCGGGAGGGCCGGTTTGGCCCTCCCACCTCGCTGAAGCGAGGGGTGGTTGCGCACCACCCCTCGCGTCAGCGAGGGCTGGCCGGCGGCCAGCACTTCGCTGGCCGCCGGCCAGCTCGCTGCCGGCCGGCTGGACGGCCGGCTGCCGGCCAAGTGACCGGCCGGCCACCGGCCGGCCAGCCACCAGCCGCCGATCGCGGCCTCAGCCCGATCGGCGGCTGAGAGGCCACGAGGACCTCAAGGGCGAGGCCTCGTGGCCTCGTGCCCTCGCCCCCCCTCGCCCTCCTTGCAAACAAGCAAGAGAGGACGAGGGATAGGGGGAGCGAGGGAGAGGTGAAATTTGCTGGCGCGAAATCGCAAGCGTGCCTTGCACGCGACGATTTCACGCCAGAATGACAAAATATGAATCGAAGTTCGTTTACGACAAACTTCGACATAAAACGAACGAAATAACTCGTGTGAACACACGAGTTCGAGGTAAAAACCTCCGGTTTGGGTCCCAAAACCAGGGGTTTGGTTAGAAACGGAAATGGGCCTCCGGAGACTCGAAATATTTGAGTCTCCCTGCTCTGGGTCGTTGATGACGATTGCCCCTCAGTCTTGCGAAGGGGGTAAACCCGTGACGCGGATTGAGAACGCCATTCGGCGAACTTCGACGACGACTTCAGAGCAGGAGCTGGAGACTCAACCCGTTACAGCCTGCATGCCCTAGTTTATTTCCAATTATTACGTCATCATATTTTTTATAAAGTAAGGAAAATTTCAAAATTCATCCAAATTTGTCAATGATCATTTTTTTGTGAAGTTCATAATAGACGTGTGAAACAAGCATGTTCACAATAGAAGAACAAATGAATCTCCTTTAGATAGAATAATCATTAGATAAAGGGCAACTATACGCGAACTGCTTGGTTTGCGACCCGCATAGACGCGAAGTGCCAGGTCCAGATCACGACGATGGTAGGCGCTTGTTTCGGTTGCCAGTAAATTCTAAATGTCGACCTCGGACTTTCATGTCTAGTTTATGCCTATTTTCAAGCCGCAGATATGCGAGGACCTGCTATCGTTGGAAACCAGTCTCGCATGTACTCGTCTAGCGACCCACGAGAGTGGCGACAACGACTCACACAGGCACTCGCCACTCTCACTAGTTTCTCGCTTCTGATTGGGCCGAATTTTCTGTGGTGGATTTCTGGTTCGTGAACTCATGTTGGCATCTATTCGTCCGGTGCCGGATGAATCGATGCTTGTTTTATTGTGCGTTTCTCCACTTTTCAGTTCGTCGGCCGAACATTCACCCCCCATCACGTGGACATCCGATGGGAGGGCGCTTCCAGAATAGGCCTCTCCGATGAACCAGGAAACGGTAAGGCAGGATCCAGGTACGAATCCCGACAAGAGGTAGTCCACGTCAGGAGGGGGGTCGAAGTCGGCATCCGGCAGAAATTTATCCTTAGATAAAACCATATTTATAAAAAACCGAGAAGAAATGCCTTATGAGGTTCTTCTTCATTACGTTGGTGAATTGTTATACATAATAATGTATCGTCAAGAGCATTCGTTCAATTTTTCGGTTGTGTGTTTTCTAGCTTTTACATCCACACCTGCTGGAATAAATCAAGCATAGCTTGAAGTAATTTACGAAGAGTATGCCCAAACCATACACAATGTTTAAGAGCACACATGGGCGAACATAAAAAAAATGAATGCGGGTGACAATTTGGCAGTCCATTTACAACCAGTTTTGGCTTCCATAGACGAGGTAAAGTCTCATGGAAAACCTTCCATTATGTGGTCCACATTGCGAGCAATTAATGAACCTCTTAAGATGTAGCGGGAGGGCCGGTTCGACCCTCCCACCTCGCTGAAGCGAGGGGTGGTCGCGCACCACCCCTCGCGTCAGCGAGGGCTGGCCGCTGGCCAGCTCGCTGCCGGCCGGCGGCCGGCCAAGTGACCGGCCGGCCACCGGCCGGCCAGCCACCAGCCGCCGATCGCGGCCTCAGCCCGATCGGCGGCTGAGAGGCCACGAGGGCCCCGAGGGCGAGGCCTCGTGGCCTCGTGCCCTCGCCCCCCTCGCCCTCCTTGCAAAAACAAGCAAGTGAGGACGAGGGATAGGGGCAGCGAGGGGGAGGTCGAGAGAAGCTGGAGCGAAATCGCCAGCGTGCCTCGCACGCGACGATTTCGCGCAAGAAAGGCAAAACATGAATCGAAGTTCGTTCTCGATGAACTTCGACATAAAATAAACAAAATAACTCGTGCGAACACACGAGTTTGAGGTAAAAACCCCCGGTTTGGGTCCCAAAACCAGGGGTTTGGTTAAAAACGGAAATGGGCCTCCGGAGACTCGAAATATTCGAGTCTCCCTGCTCTGGGTCGTTGATGACGATTGCCCCTCAGTCTTGCGAAGGGGGTAAACCCCTAACGTGGACTGAGAACGCCATTTTGCGAACTCCGACGACGACTTCAGAGCAGGAGCTGGAGACTCGACCCGGTACAGTGGTTCTCAGAGCCAGACAACCCTTGTGACCAAGGGTTCGATTGAAACGACGGCTACGACATAGATAAAACGCCGCCGGCAGTTGCAAGCAGCAGCAGAAACGCCAGAAGGGACTACGGCATTTACACTTCACGGATTGAAGCGCCGTAAAGTGCGTTAGAGAGCTTGAAAAAAAGCTCTATTTGGTGGAGACTCTTTCGTCCAGCCTCTCCTCACTTCCAGAGGGTGAGGAAGATTTTTGTGGGGCGGGGTGGGGAGTTCCCACCCTCAAAAACCACAAAATCCTCTCCATTTTCAAGGCTCCTTCAAAACCCCTTCATCCAAAAATTGGGACAGCGCCCCTCTCCAAGCTTAGGGACTCTCACGGCCTGAGAGCAGTCTAAAAATTAGAAGGGTGACACCTTGGGGACTTTTGGCGGCTCCCCCAACGCCGCCGGCTCAAGGAGAACGCTGCCAAGGGGCACGAGACGTGACAAGAAGACGCAAGAAGAGACCAAGGAAGACCAGAAGAGAAGAAGACAAGAAGACAAGAAGAAAAGTAGTATTTTCATTCTTGAATTTGTACTTGTTTGCCTTCTTGCTCTTTGTCCTAGTTTTGTGAACGGTACTCACACTCCTTGTTACTCCCTTGTATTGTGATTTTTGTTTTCCTAGATCCTAGTTGCTGCCAAGTGCCGTGAGTCACGGCTTACGAGGACTAGTTTCTAAACCCACGACCTTGTGCCGACGTGGCGGCCTAGGAAAATAGAAATTTAAATTGAAATTGCCTCACCGATCGTGAGAGCAACATGTTAGGAGGCGATTCCTCCTCGTTGTGGGGTGATCCTCACAACGACCTTCACGTGCTAGTTGCACGAGCGACGAGATGGCAAGTGCTGGACCGTCTAAGGACAACAAGGGCAAGGTGGTGACGTTCTCACCACACATCCTTGGCGGACTCCAAGTTTTGGGAGCCGTCGCCGCAAGCACGGTTGCCAACCCAAAGGCAACCGTACCGCCTAAGGCAACCGTGCCGCCTAAGGCAACCGTACCGCCGAAGGCAACCATACCGCCGAAGGCAACCGTACCGCCTAAGGCAACCGACGCCAACCTCGGCGACACTGAGAAGCGTGCGGAGGCCGCAAAGGTGCTCGAAGAGCACGTCGACACGCACATGGGCGACCCCCATGCGACGGACGAGGCGATGGAGGAGGATCTTCCGGAGGAGGACCCCAACGAAGAGCACGACGCCGACGATGGCGAAGGCGACGAGGATCGCGACCATCGCCATCGTCGTGCGGTGAACTCGAGCCGATTGCTCGAGAAGGAAAAGACGCCCGCCGCATCGCCTGAAGCTTCCGACGGCAGCGAGACTGCCGAGAGCAGCAAGGGCGCTGAAAGCAGTCACACGGGAAGTTCCCGCGAGAACGAGCCGGACGACGATGCCCCAAAGACAATTCGTGATGGCTGTCGTAGGCTTGCGGAGTTTGCTGCCGAGGAGGCAGGCCGACTCAAGATCACCACCGACGGTGGAGATACGGCGCCACTCCGAGGAGTGGGGGCGGACCCCCCTTCCTACGATGTGGTCGCAATGGGGCAGGGCAGCGCCCACTCGGGCGTCGTCGCCGACAATAGTCTCCTCCGAAAGGTGGGACTCCTTGGAGGCGTTTACGCGAACCGTACCCTCTTGGAGTGGGTAAGGGTGCATGAACAACGCGAGGCCCTGGAGGCTATCATCGATGCTCTGACGACATCAGAGCTCAAGTTCGCGTTCGCCAACCTGCTGGCCCACGTCGGGTAGAGCATCACGGACCTTGACCGTGATTGCCAGCTGCAGCGCCTGGCTGCCCATGAGGCAAGCCGCCGATGCAACGACCTCGACAAGGCGTTGCAGAGCGTGACGCAGGTGCGGATGCAGCAGCAAGCGCAGCGTGCCGTAGCTGCGGATGCCACTGCCGGTGGCAGCGATGACTTTCCTACCTCGACGACTTCGGGGTCAGTCATGAACACGTCCTTCCTCCACAGTGTGGAGATCTTCCGGAAGGGCGTGAAGCTGACCGACTGGCTGAACCACATGGAGCACGTTCTACGTGTCCACAAGGCTCAACTGAGCCAATGGAGCGACCTTGCCACGACGCGGCTTGAAGACAAACTCTTCAAGTACGTGGTCAAGGAGTGGACTGTGCAGCAACCGCACCTCGAGTGGCAGCCCATGCCGTGGGAGGCCTTCTGCGCGATCATGCGCAAGAAGTGCACCCAACGTGAGGAGGCGCAACGCGCCTTCCACAAGATCAAGGACAAGATCAAGGCAGCTGGGCAGCTCGCTCGAATCCTACTTGAGCGAGTTCACCGCACTCGTGGAGGAAGCCGAAAGCTTCACTGAGGGCGATGGGACTAAGACGTTCAAGTACCCGGAGTGCATGCTGATGGAGTACTTGCGTGATGGTCTCGCCAGCGAGAAGCTGAAGGACAAGACCACTACGACAGCCACTGGCCAAGCTTGGACAAGCTGGAGGGCGTTGCGCGACTACATGAGCGAAGTGTATTCGGCGAACCCGAAGCACTACTCTGATGCACGGCCGAACGCGCGTGCACAGCAAGGTCGCGACATGCGCGTGGACGCTGCAAGGGCTGGTGGGTCAGCTGGACAGCGAGGCGGGGCCAAGGACAAGCATCCTACAAACCCTCCAGCCAAGAAGGCTGGTGGACACAAGGGTCCCAACAACAAGCGCAGCCGCGAGAATGACGAGCTGCAGGCGGCGCGTGAGCGTCGCAACGTAGCCTTCCGCGAAGGGCTCTGCCACAACTGCATGTAGCCGGGCCACTTTAGGGCTCAGTACCCTGAGGCTACTCGTGGTGGACAAGAGGCCGCGGCGCTAGCTGCAGCAGCAACACCTCGTGGGGATGGTGCAGCAGGAGGCCGTGGACAAGGCCGTGGACAGGGTCGCGGTTGCGACAATGGGCCCGGCCGTGGTAACGGGCAGGGCCGTGGGGCAGGTTTTCCCCACCCCTGAGTGACGTCAGTGGGGACCACTCAGGGGTAAAACTGGATCACGAGTGCAAGTTTATGTTTTCAGACGATGATGTTAAACGATTTGAGTTTTTGACGAGTTCAAATTTCTCTGTTGTTTTCTCCCCTCTCATTGCACCTCATTCTGCACTTGTTGATCGACATTGCCCACTAAATCTTGCATCACCAGACGAGATGCATGACTGAACCTGCTTAGTGGTGGCAACACCAACCACTGTGCAAGAGTTGTGTAACACAGTGATTGAAGCAAACACCCTCAAAGCAATGAGTTCAATCACGTTCGCAGTACCTTTAGTCGACGATTTCGACCCAGTCAAATTTAAAGACTGGAAGGTGCTAGCCGAATTCACACTTGCCCACAAGATGTGGACTCGAGTGGGTGAATCATGGGAGTTGTGACGCCCGTCGTATAGATTCCGTGTTTATCACAAACTCGGCTTACCGTCGTCGAGTCTGTTCACTCGGAAGAGTGGGGGCAGCATGACGATGCAGTTCAAAGGACACCTAGCTGGTCCTCCCGTGAACGTACTCGCTGTCACTGGAGGGGACGACTCTTTTGTTAGCCTTGGCTTTACCCGACAGGTTGCTGAAGTACGAGCCATCGAATGGCGTAGTTGTTATCGATGACAATCGTACGGTACCCGTGATCGGTACTTATAAAGCAAAAATTTGTATTCAAGGGTACACACAGAGTGTCACGTTGAAGGTACTCAACCTTCTTGACCCGTTTGACGTGGTGCTAGGCGATCCCTGGCTCCGTGACAACAAGGCTCTAATGTGCTTTGAATCAAAGCGTTTGGTCCTCCGAAAAGGACAACACCACTTTACGTTGATTCCGAGTACGGAATTATCACCGACCCGACTCAAAGTCCATGCCAGCTTGTCTGCAATGCAGGTCAAGAGACGTATTCGACAAGGTTGTTGATACTTCTTGGCTCAGCTGCAGAAAGTGGAGGACGACGTGACGGAAGACACGCCACAAGAGATCAGATCTCTATTGGCGGAGTTCTCGGATGTATTCCAAGACCCACCGGCTGGGCTTCCACCAGAAAGACACATGGGCCACACGATTCCGCTGCAACCGGAGGCGACTCCTCCGTTCAGACCCATGTATCGCCTTAGTCCAGCAGAAAGGC
>SZWC01006156.1:73312-142973 GCA_023375785.1 Penium margaritaceum
GCCAAGTGACCGGCCGGCCACCGGCCGGCCAGCCACCAGCCGCCGATCGCGGCCTCAGCCCGATCGGCGGCTGAGAGGCCACGAGGGCCTCGAGGGCGAGGCCTCATGGCCTCGTGCCCTCGCCCCCCTTTCCCTCCTTGCAAAAACAAGCAAGTGAGGACGAGGGATAGGGGGAGCGAGGAGGAGGTCGAGAGAAAGCTGGCGCGAAATCGCCAGCGTGCCTCGCACGCGACGATTTTGTGCCAGAACGGCAAAACATGAATCGAAGTTCGTTCTTGACAAACTTCGACATAAAATAAACAAAATATCTCGTGCGAACACACGAGTTCGAGGTAAAAACCCCCGGTTTGGGTCCCAAAACCAGGGGTTTGGTTTAAAACGGAAATGGGCCTCCGGAGACTCGAAATATTCGAGTCTCCCTACTCTGGGTCGTTGATGACGATTGCCCCTCAGTCTTGCGAAGGGGGTAAGCCCCTGACGCGGACTGAGAACGCCATTCCGCGAACTCCGACGATGAATTCAGAGCAGGAGCTGGAGACTCGACCCGTTACATAAGAGATACTAATATGAATACTTTTGCTCGGTTACTTTGTAACCCTATGCACGCTTTGCGTGCAACACCTGCCTCTTGTTTTCCTTCCTTAGGATGTGAAGACAGAAAAAGTGAGCCAATGAGCATTCTTAACTCCGAGGAAGAGGTGAGAATGAGTTTGGAGGAAGGGGAGAAGTAAGGTTGAGGCCACCGTTCTTGCCAAATAAGTTGGATAAATGGGTGGAATGGGTGGAATGTACGTACCAAACGCACACGAGTCCCTAATCTTTCCAAGTTGGCATTTCTCTCATTACACAAATAGCCCACTACACGTCAAGACCTCGATTTCCACTCTGACGATCAAGGGGAAATAGGCCAACTGCCCTTACCCTTAGACGATCCTTTTCACACTTTCTGACAACTTCGACCACTTTCGAGAATCGTCGACAGAAGTTTCACAACCTTTCGGTCGACTTCTTGACGCATCAAGAAATATCTAGATTTATGAAGATGCATCTCGCATCTTCGCCGTCGATCTTCGAAGCCCACCGATTCCTCGTCGGAGCTTCTCAACCCGACCACTCACGACGCAACTCCACATGTGTCGCTTGACACTTGTATACATGTGTACGATCATTTTGATACTTGTCATCGAAGCACACTTTCCGCTAATTATAAAATTTCGGAAGTGTCCCAAATTCTTAACCATTTTTTTCCTCGCAATTCTACATGTTCACCATCTACGCTCCGTTTGGCATAACACTTAGTATCTGAGACAGCGGTACTGGAGAGGCATTTGACCTTTACTCATCCCAAGAACTACCTTGCAGAAGCCGTTAGCGCATCTCGTACGTCAAGACTTTGTAGACTTCACGACTATGATGGGAGGCGAGTGAGTGCATCCGACGACCAGCAACGGGTCTTCGGCGACGACTTCGGCGACGGAGGAGCAGAATGTGCCTATGCACGCAAACCCTGAAGCGGGAACAAATGCTGGCGTGGCAGGCTATGTGTCAGGTAGGTCACCCGCTACAACTCCAACGACCAACCCGGTCACGGATCCGACGGCAGTAAACCAGTTGCCCTTACCAATAGCCTCGACGACTACAGCAAGAACGACAGGTGGCACCGAAAGACATGCGCAGATCAGGGGCACCGAACGAGGAACTGGCGAACCGTATCTCTGCGCACGAAGGGATCAACTGCCATCTGCTCCAACAACTCAACGTCGTGATCGAGACTCTTCGCAATGCAAGTGTACGAGAAGCGGTGCTCGTCGAGAGAAATACCCAACTCTCGAGCGAACCCAAATTTCTTCCGGCTCTACCAAGAAGGACCAACGACCAACATACCATTTTGTTCGATCCTGCAAATTCCAAAGGACCAACAGTTTGGATGTGGCTAATGAGTTTGGAGGTGTACTTCACCGCTACTGGGGTCAACGAGGATCAAAATGAAATTGACCTCGCGGTTGTGCTTTTGTGTGGCACAACACTAAGTTGGTGGTCTGACTCAAAGACCATCAAACAACAGCAGGAGACCGGCGGGGCCTCATCGTCGGCCAATGGGACCCGTCTCATATCGCCAACAATAGGAGTTCTACCCTTGGATCATATCAATCCACAATGGCAAGACGCACTCACGCCACCAACGGACTGGAACGAGTTCTCGCGCGTGATGCTCGCACAATCTGGACGGATGAACAAGAAGTCCGACGCTCGGTACAAGCTTGAGCATCTCCATCAACAGTCCAGCGTGGTAGAGTACACGCAGAGATTCCGCGAGATCATCACTGGTGCAAAGATCGCCCTTGACGACCTTAGTTTTCACTACAACAACGACCTCCAACAAGACATCCGGCAAGCGATCGCCATCTTCCGCATCCAAAACGACTTACCGCGGATGATTGAAGCAGTAGAAAGGATCGACAATGCCGACTACAACACTCGGATCAAGGAATCCTACGACTGGTGACCTCCCAACCACAATCATCGTGGGAACGGAAAAAATCAGTCAGGGCACTCCTCGACTCCGATCGAAGTGGACGCCGCCGACCAGAGATGTACGCGCTCCTGCTACAACTACACAAAAGTTGGGCATGTTGCTCGGAACTGTCGAAGCAAGCAGCATGCCAAAAAGGGGGGAAGTCACAGAAAACTGAGTCAGAAAACATTAAAGGGCAGGAGTGAAAGGTGCGACTCTTGTCCATGAGGAGCGATCTGCACCAAAAGATAGCCCATCTGAATGGACTACGACAGTGCAAAGGGTTTCTGAGATTGCAAAGTTCAATGAGGGGTACAAGGAAAACCAAACGGTGATACTCCTAAAAGTGCAACCTCGAGGTTGTAAGATCGCAGAACGGTACCAGCACTATTGGATTGAGGAGCTTCTCACAGTTTTGTAAGCAACAACATGGTTCGCAAACTGGGTTTGCAGACCGAACCATTGGTATTTGAAGGAAAAATTGTCGATGGGACATTGCAAATGAGGAGACTCCAAGAACCACTACGACTACAGTTGGGGATCTGCGGGATGCAACGATCTAGAGGTCATGTCCAATGAGTGACCACAAAATCATTCTTGGACGAGATTTTTTGTACCAACACAGTCCGCAAGTTGACTAGGATAGTGGTGACGTCTACGTGGAAATCAATGGCGCCAAGCGACAACTTCCGTGTGTAAGGTGGAAGACGACAACGGAAGCAGCAGAGGTGGAAGCAGCAGAGGAAGCCGCAACGACCAAGAAGCGACAACCTGTGTAGTCAATACCACTCAACGTGGCCAAGAATTATATCCAACAAGGAGCTCGTGTGTGGCTCGTATACTTCGAGTCAATGGAGGAATCAAAAGTGGAAACATCTGACTCATCAGCCTCATCAGCCTCATCAGCCTCATTGACCTCATCGGCATCAACAAAGTCCGCGTTGGTACCCAAAGAGTTCGTGCCTTTCATTAAAAATTTACGGGCTTCTTCCCCGACACACTCTTGAAAACCCTACCGCCTCAATGCGACATCCACCATCGCATCGAGCTGAAAGTAGGCAACACATCCACAATTTGAGGGACCTATCGGATGAGCAATCATGAGCCGACCAGGCTGAAAAAGCAACTCGATGAGATGCTCGGTCAAGGATTCATTCCATCCACATCACCATACACCGCACTCAGGAAATGCGGATATGCGTGGACTACCTGGCATTGAATGACACTACCATCAAGAACTACCCTCTTCCCCGAGCCGACAAACTTTTTGACCAACTCTGAGGAGCTTGAATATTCACCAAAGATCTACACATCGGTTATCACCAGGTCCGCGTGGCAGATGCTGACATCAAGAAAACGGCGTTCCAAACACGCCATGGGGATTTTGAGTTCATGGTCATGCCGTTAAGATTTATGAATGCTCCAGCAACATTCATGGCATTGATGAACAACATTTTCTTCCCATACCTTGAAGATTATGTTGTGGTGAACTCGCTCAAGTATAAATTTTGCAAGCTACCTAGCTGCTTGATGTCATTCAGCTTGTGAAATGCACGTTGTACCTCCTCATGTTGGACGCCCTTCTTCTGCATGATAGTGTAGAAGGCCTTCCACGGCATGGGCTGCCACTCAAGCTGTGGCCACTGCACACCCCACTTCTTGACTACATACTTGAAGAGTATTTCTTCAAGTTGCGTCATGGTAAGGTCGCTCCACTGGCCAAATGGAGGCTTGTGAATGCGCAGAGCATGTTGTTAAAAATTTAGCTCATTGGCCAGCTTCACATCGTGTTGAAAGATCTCCTCACTATGGATAAAGGATGTGTTCATGACCGGCCCAAACGTTATCAAGATACGCAAGTCCTCACTGCCACGAATGGTGGAATCAGTAGTGTTTACAAGGTACGCTCGTTGTTACATCCGCACCTGGGTCACGCTCTGTAACACCTTGTTGAGGTCGTCAAATCGGCTGCTTGCCTAATTAGCAGTCAGACACTGCAACTGGCAAACATGATCGAGGTCCTTGATGCTTTGCCCGACGTGGGCCAGTAGGCTGGTGAACGCAAAATTCAACTATGATGTCATCAAAGCCTTGACAATATCATGAAAATCCTCACTTTCTCTATGCACCTTCATCCACTCAAGGAGTGTGACAGTGTGTGCTCTTTGAAGATTTAGCCTTGGTGTGTGGAGAGCACAGTCGTAGCGGAAAAATAGACTTGGAGATGTGTAGAAGCCAGAGCTGGAAAGTCATAGGTTAATTACAATGAGCAGAGTACATGGTATTTATACTGTCCGGCTAGCTGGTCACAGCCCTTGCCTACTGCTCTCCTAGCTTGCTACAACATGCTAATCGTACATAAATCCGCTGCTCTCCTTGTACCTTAACCCTGTGATTTACTTGCACCTAATGACTAGTGCGAGAAGTGCTCGTCCATCGATCATCTAGATCGACGGTCCGTCTTGTACCTCGGCGAGCCGCCACGTTAGCTCGACGCCTCCCGGCGGTAGGTGCGGTCAACCTGATGCACTCGCCACTGTTGTATTGCAACCGTCGCACGGTCGTAGTCAATGGAACTGCTGCCGCTGCTGACCGCGCATGCTGTCAGGGGATTACATCCAAAACAACCCCTCGGTGGGTAGTGTATCAGGTACGCTACTCGCCGAGAGGGTGAAAGCCATCCTCGCATGGCATGTTCGGAATGCACGCATGCAGGTACGAGCGAAACATCCTCTTGCATTGACGTGCTCCACCCGCCGGTGCGAATTGCATTACTCACTCGCTCTTCCTCCTCCCTCTCTTGTAGTCGAGGGGAGGTTAGCTAGACCGCGAGCCTGATTTCCAAAAACAAAAAAAGGCTTGAATGCCCCAAAACTCGAACAAGGCCTCGAGTGTGCCAGAAAAAGATGGGCACCTCCTTATATTTTTCCTCCCCCCCTGTCGGAGGCGCGACGTCCCGGCGCGCCTGAGGTACTCCTGGAGAACAGTGTTGGTACTCCCGACATGGAAGTTCGCGTCGGGCTCCCAAGACTTGAGCTCTGCCGGATACCCCATCCACTGCACCATAAAGTCATACCGACATTCCCTCTGGCGGTCCGCCAGAATCTTCTCCACCCCAAACTCCTTGTCAGGAATGCTGTCCTGGCATGCCCTGCCTAAGTGTGCACGGCTACTTAGTGCAAAGAGACTTCCAGGGGAGGTGTGTGCTTTGGGTCGCCACAACACCAAGTGCAGAATTCTGGCAGAATGCAGGTTGCGGAAACTGAGAGAGGCTGGAAATCGTTAATTTTTAGTTCCTTGGTAAAATTAAATCAGATTCTTATAGCCTGTGATTTAAGCTTTCCAACGCATCCAAGCACGCCCAAAACGGAGCAGTAGAGCCCCTGCTACGGCCGTCGAAGTAACCCTTGGTGGAGCCGCCCACCATGCCTTGCACGCTAGGCAATGGGAGGCGCTTCGACGATGACCCGTCGGAGCGCCTTTCCTCGCCCAGAAGTCAAGGAGAAGTTCATCCTGGTCAAGAAGGCCCCCCAGGTCACTTCGTTCATGCCCCTGGTGCATTTGGAGCTCGTTGGAGACAAACTCGGACCACCGCGGTGGAATAATCCCGTCACCAATGACGGAGACCCAGATTCCACCCGCCGACCACCCGAACTTCGGATGGGGCTAACTTTCTGAATTCTCAACCAAATCGAGCAACTGAAAGCTTGAAACCGCATGGGAAAATCCAGGGAGTCCAAATCTGCAATCCGATCAGGCATCCAACTGCTCTCTAGTGGTCTAACCAGGAAAACGGAAAATGGCATCCATGGCAGGGGCACTTTTTAACAATCTCCCCCGTGCACCTTCCGTGCCGGATGCCTCATGCTCACTCTTTACTCGTCCGCTCCTGTGCCTTCAAGCCCTTCACAGCTTGTCAACCCAAGCCCTGCAAGGCTGATGACATGCCGATCCTGGGACTACGCCTTGGTCAAGCAATCCGCGAGCATATGCTTCGTACTGCAATGCTGCAGCACAACCTGTCCCTTCTCCACCATGTCACGCGCATAGTGATAGCGCACGTCTATGTGCTTCGTCCTCCTGTGCTGCGTCGGGTTGTTGGTCAGCGAGATGGAGCCGGTGTTGTCTTCTTGAACCACCGTAGGCTCCTGCTGCGGCACGCCCAGCTCCCCCAGCAATCTGCGGAGCCACACTGCTTTCTTGACCGCCTCGGCCAGAGCGATGTACTCCGCTTCCACTGTGGAGGTGGCGACGCAGTCCTGCTTCCTGATTCACCACGAGACCGCTGCACCTGCGAGGAAGAACACATAGCCAGAAGTGGACTTCCTCTTGTCCACATCGCCGGCGTAGTCTGCGTCAGTGTAACAGACCAGCCGCAAGGGGTCTGACCTCCCCTTTCCATCATACTTCAGGCGCTCATGCCGCGTTGCCTACAAGTACTGGAGGATGCGTTTCGCCGCCTGCCAGTGTAGTGGCCCAGGGTTGGCCACATACCTGCTCACCTGACCCACCGCGTAGGCCAAGTCCGGCCGAGTCGCCACCATGGCATACATCAGGCTGCCCACCACAGATTGGTAGGGCACCTCCGCCATGTCCTCCTTCTCCTCTTTAGTTTGCGGCACCATCGCCGCACTCAGCTCACAGCTTGTGGAGAATGGACTGCCCACTGGTTTGCAGTCCTCCATGCCATACCGCTTCAGGACCTCGGCCACGTACTTGGCCTGCCCCTGCTCAAGCATGCGCGCCCTCCGGTTCCGCGTGATGCTCACCCCGAGGTAGTACTCCAGCTCCCCCATGTCCATCATCTTCAATCTGCTGCTCAGCTGCTCCTTGAGCTGCTGCAAAGCCGCCAGATCTGATGAACACAGGATCAGGTCGTCCACGTAGAGTGCGACAATCTGATGGAGTCCCTTGCTGCGCTGCACGTACACGCTGTGGTCTGACTCACAGTGCTTGAAGCTGAGCTCCGCCATGTAGCCGTCCATGTGCTGGTACCAGCACCTGGGCGTCTGTTTTAGCCCGTACAACGCCTTCCGCAGCTTGCACACCTTGCCCTCTGGCGCGTCCACCCCCTCCGGCACCCCAAGGTAGATCTCCTTGTTGATGATGCCGTTCAGGAATGCCGTCTTGACATCCATTTGGAGGATCTCCATGTCCTTTGTAGCTGCCACCGCGAGGATCGTCCGGATGCTTGTGAACTTGGCGACGGGCGTGAACGTCTTATCGTAGTGTTCGCCTTTCCGCTATGCGTACCCCTTCGCCACTGACCGCGCCTTATACTTCTCCACCTTGCAGTCCTTGGTGAGCTTCACCTTGAACACCCACTTGGAGCTGATCACCTTCGCCCCCTCGGGCCGATCCACAAACTCCCAAGTGTCATTTTCAGCAAGGGACGCAAGTTCAGATTTTATTGCTTCGCCCCAGTGCTGCCCGTCAGGCTGTGCAAGCGCCTCTTGCACGGTTGTCGGCTCCGTTGCGGCTGCCATCATGCACCGCGCCATGCCGACCCAGCGAACCGTGCTCGCGTCATACCGCTTTGCCGCATTCCGCTGCCTCTGGCTGCGACGCGGTGACCTTGGCGACGCTGGCTGCCAGTCCTGCTACTGCCTTGCTGCAACGTTGTCCTCGGCCGCGGGCTCCCCCGCGTCGGCTGCTGCGTCCTGCGCTTCAGCGGCACCTACACCTGCTGCATTGCCCTGCTGTGCTCCAGCACCGTCATCCTTCGAGGCATCGACCTCTGCAGCCGCCGGCTCCTCCTCACGTTCAAGGAGTTGGAACCACTCCCCTTGCTTTGGTGAGTGTGCTGCGTCGATGTTGTTGCTGCTATAGTAGCTCTGCTGCTCATCAAACGTGACGTCGCGGCTGGTGATGACGTCCTGCGTTAGTGGATCAAAGAGGCGGTACGCCTTGAATGCACTCTCGTATCCGACAAACGCGTACGCCTTTGCACCCGGGTCTAGTTTGGAGTCTTTTCTTTGTGCGGCCTGCACCAATGCGTGCGCCTTGCACCCGAACGCCTTCAGGTGCGCCACGCTTGGTTTGCGTCCGCTCCAAGCCTCCTGCAGCGTCTTCCAGCCGCCCTTCCCTTTCAGCACTGCCGTTGAGGTAAGGTTGGTGATGTAGCATGCCATAATCATGGCCTCGGCCCACAGGCTCCGTGGCAGTTTAGCATCCACGAGCATCGTCCGCGCCATGGTGAGTAGTGTCTGGTTTGCACGCTCCGCCACGCCATTAGACTGAGGCGTGTACGGAGTGGTCGGCTGCCACTCAATCCCTTGCTCCTTCAGCCACCCTCCGCAGCCCACATACTCGCCGCCATTGTCACTGCGTAGCGCTCTAACCTTGCGGCCAGTCTGCCTCTCCACTGCTGCGACGTACTTCTTCAGTTGGTCCA
This sequence comes from Penium margaritaceum, assembly GCA_023375785.1. Classification (NCBI taxonomy): domain Eukaryota; kingdom Viridiplantae; phylum Streptophyta; class Zygnematophyceae; order Desmidiales; family Peniaceae; genus Penium; species Penium margaritaceum. The sequence continues at coordinate 82,222 of SZWC01006156.1, forward strand.
GCACCTCGCTCTTCTGCTTCAGAAAGCAGACGTAGAGTTTTCTGCTGCAATCGTCGATGAAGGTGACGAAGTACCGCGCGCCCCCAATGGACGGCGTCTTCATCAGTCCGCACACATCACTGTGCACAACCTCGAGCAGGTTGTCGGCCCGCCGCTGTCCGTCTTCAAACGTCTTGCGCTTAGCCTTGCCCACGATGCAAGACTTGCACTTGTGCTCTGCGGAATCTGCTGTTATGTGTGCTGCACTGGTGATGTTGAGGCCGCGAACCATGTCGCGCTTCGCCATCTCTTGCACGATTGCGGGCGACGAGTGCCCCAGCCGCCGATGCCACAGCTGCAGGTCTGCTCCCCCGCCTTTAGCGAGGTTGACAAAGCGTGCTGGCGGGTCTACTGCGTCTGTTGCCGAGGGGATGACCTTGGTCTCAACGATGTAGAGGCCTCCCTCACGCTTCGCCTCGAGCACAACCTCGCCGCCGCCGTCCATCCGCACGACTGCACCTTTCCTGCCGAAGAGAACTTCATACCCCTTGTCTGTCAAGCGGCTCACACTCAAAATGTCAGCCAGGCCGGGGACATGTTGCACGTTTTGGATAACACATTGCGCCTTTTTACCACCAACCACCACCTCTATGTCCACATCACTTTGGCCGGCCGCAGGTTCGACCTTGTCGTTCGCGACCACCATGGACTTGGCAGACTTGGTGTAGTTGATGAACCCCACCTTCTCAACTTGGGTATGCTCCTCCGCACCTGAGTCGAGGCACCATCGGTTGGCCCCCTTCAGGTCATGGTTCCTTGTGCCGTTGAGGAGCGCCTTCTTGCCTTTGGCTCCTTTGCCGCCAGCCTGCGCCTCCTCTGGTCACTCCTTGGCCCAATGGCCCTCCTTGCCACAGTTATGGCATGCACCCCTCTTGGTGCCCTTCTTGTCGCCGCCCTTACCGCCGCCTTGCTTGCCGCTGCTGCTACCACCTTGCGTTTTGGTGACCAGGGCAGTTGAGGATGACGAGGTATCGCCACCGCTCCGACGGTGCACCTCGTTGCGGATGTACTCGGCGACTGCGCCGTAGGTGAGTTTATTCTCCTCCCAACCTCCCAGCACGGTGATGAGAGGACCCCAACTGTCAGGTAGAGCCATGAGGAGCGCCATCGCCTGCATCTTTGTGTCAAATTTCCACCCCACATCATTGCATTGTGAGGCAAGAGATTCAATCTGTTGCATGGCGGAAATGACGTCCTCACCCTCCTCGATCCTCACCGTCAAGAGTCGCTTTATTGCAAAAATCTTGTTGGCTAGGGATGTTGATTGGTGAATGGAGCAGAGCTTCTTCCACGCGTCGGCTGCCAGCTCGCAGCTATGGATATAGCCCCACTGAGATTCATGCAGCGCCGACAAGAGGAGTATCAGTACCTCCGTGTTCTTCTTCGCGAAGGCCTTCTTCTCCTCGTCCGTTGCGCTCGTATCTTGAACCTCCATGCCCTTCATAAGCTCCAGCATTCCCTTGTGCGCGAGGTAGATCTCAAAATGCCACCGCCATAGCCCAAATCCAGGGCCGCCCATGTACTTTTGGATGGGCGAGGACTCCGGCTTCTGCGCCATGTTAAACTTCTGCGAGGGACAGTCTCAAAATGCAATGGTGACGTCACCCGGAGCGACACTCCCGTGCGTTGCGGAAGCCGTGAACGTCTTGGTAGGCAGGTCAGGGCTGTGGGCCCATAACCCTTTGTCAGGAATGTTTTCCTGGCGTGCCCTGAACTGCCTAAGTGTGCACGGCTACTTAGTGCAAAGAGACTTCCAAGGGAGGTGTGTGCGTTGGGTCGCCACAACACCAAGTGCAGAATTCTGGCAGAATGCAGGTTGTGGAAACTGAGAGAGGCTGGGAATTGTTAATGGTTAGTTCCTTTTGGTGAGATTACATCAGATTCTTATAGCGTGTGATTTAAGCTTTCCAACGCATCCAAGCACGTCCAAAACGGAGCAGTAGAGCCCCTGCTATGGCCGTCAAAGTAACCCTTCATGGAGCCGCCCACCATACCTTGCACGCTAGGCAACGGGAGGCGCTTCGACGATGACCCGTCGGAGCGCCTTTCCTCGCCCAGAAGTCAAGGAGAAGTTCATCCTGGTCAAGGAGGTCCCCCAGGTCACTTCGTTCATGCCCTGGTGCATTTGGAGCTTGTTGGAGACGAACTCGGACCACCGCGGTGGAATAATCCCGTCACCAATGACGGAGACCCAGATTCCACCCGCCGACCACCCGAACTTCGGATGGGGCTAACTTTCTGAATTCTCAACTAAATCGAGCAACTGAAAGCTTGAAACCGCATGGGAAAATCCAGGGAGTCCAAATCTGCAATCCGATCAGACATCCAACCACTCTCTAGTGGTAAAACCAGGAAAACGGCAAACGGCATCCATGGCAGGGGCACTTTTTAACACTCCTCACTTCCTTCAACCTGGACAGTAGGAGGTGGAGCAATGCTGTGAACCTGGAAGAAGGTATTAGGGTTGCGATAGGCACGAAGCAGGAAGACGTGGAACACCGGATGGATGGCGTAGTGAGATGGCAGCTCAGCTTGTAAGAGACAACTGACCGCTTCTCCAGAACGCGAAACGGACCCACCCATCATGGCTTCAACTTGGGACTCCCAACTTCCATCAGCTGAAGGTTAGCAGAGTTCAGCATCACCTGATCTCTCGCTTGGAATTCCTCTGCAAAGCGGTGCTTATCAGCCTGCTGCTTCTGCTGTTTTTGTGCCTTCAACAGCCGTTGTTGCACCACGTCCCAAGTGGTGGAAGATCCATCAATAATGTGCTACACAGCCGGAAGAGATGTTGTCGTAGCAAGGGCGGCTGGGCTTAGTGGGTGGTGGCCATAGACCACCTCAAACGACGACTTTCTTTTTTATGTTGACACTGCTGAATTGTAGACAAACTCTACCACTCCAAGCTTCTCTTCCCAACCCTCGCCATCCTGTGGGACCATGCTCCACAACAACTGCTCAAATTTTCGGTTCGTACGCTCGGTCTGTCCATCGCTATGTGGATGGTATGCTGTGGTCAGCTACACCCGCGTGCCCAGATTCTCCATGAGATCTCTTCAGAATTGCGAAGTGAAGGGTGGATCACGATCTGAGACCACCAACTGAGGCACTCCTTGTAACTTGATGACACGACTTAGGAGGACTTGAGCTATCCTAGCAGCTTTGATACTCTCAGAACATGCGATGAAATATGCCATCTTGGATAATCGATCCACCACCACCAACACAATGTTTTTGTCCTGCTGCATCACAGGCAACCCGCCAACGAAGTCAAGTGAGATGAATGTCCATGGCCTCTCTGGTACATGCAATGGTTGCAGCACCCCTGGAGGCTTGGTCCTCCTTGCCTTTATGTGTTGGCACACATCACAACTGCTCACAAACCTTTTGCATTCAGTCACCATTGATGATCACCGTTGTTGATGTGCCAAAGCTTTGAGCGTTTTGTCAAAGCCGAAGTGCCCTGAGTTGTGGATGTCATGCACCTCCTCCGGTAGTATCTGCTTCAATGGTGCATAGGCTGGCACGACAACTTTCCGCTCTTGCACCCTTCGCCAATACACTCCATCCCACATGTCTTTTTTCAGTGTACCACCTGTGAACTCACCGTCCACGTCATAGACGTGCTTGAACAGGCTATGCATGACTAGAGATCTCATCAGCGCTGAGATGACATTGAGGCTCAAGTATGACCTCCTCAACAGAGGATCTATCGGATTCACCTTCCTAGGCTTGTACTGGATCTTGTAATCAAACTTCCTTCCAAGAAATCCATCTAGTGAGTCTGTCGGCGACTGAGATTTGGCTACATCTTCAGGTACTTTAGGGTGTAATGATCTGTGAAAATCACGTAGCGTCACAACTCGAGGTAGCACCTCCAGTGCTTGAAGACATGGATCACCGCCAGTATTTTCTTCTTATGGATCACGTAGTTCAGCTCTACACATCGCAGTTTGCGAGACGCGTATGCAATCGGCTACGACCCCTTTCCATGATCCTACATCAGCACCGCCCCAATGGCATAGTTGCTTGCATTCCTTGCCATGACATACTCCTTGGATGAATCTGGATGCACGAGGACCAGAGCATCACACATTACGGACTTGAGCTCCTTAAACCTCTTCTGCTCCTTCTTGCCCATTCCCACTAGTGATCATTCCGTAGCAGTTGGGTCAGCGACACACCCTTCTTTGTGTATCATCGAATGAATTTTTAGTAGTAGTTGACAAATCACAGGAAAACCTGGATGTCACGCGCGCACTTTGGTGTAGGCCACTGCTTCACTGCTTCCGCCTTCTTTTGGTCCATGTAGAGACCCTTGCCGCTCACAATGTGCCCAAGGAACTCCACCTCCCTTTTATTGAACTTACACTTGGAGAGCTTAGCAAACATCGTCTCTCTCCAAAGAGTACCCAACACCTGCCGCAGATATTGTAAATGTTCTTCCAGAGTTCGGGAGTAGATGAGGATGTCATTGAGGAACACCACTACGAACTGGTCCAAGTGAGGGTGGAAGATCCTGTTCATGAGGCTCATGAATGTTACAGGAGTGTTGGTCAACCCAAGCGGCACCACAAGGTAATAGAAATGATCGTACCGCATCCAAAATGGCGTCTTCTCCACATCCTGCTCCGCAATCCGGATCTGTTGGTACCCCGAGCACAAGTCAATCTTGCAGAAGTACTGCACTTCCCTCAGCTGGTCAAACAGCTCCTCGACCCTTTGCAACGGGTACCACTTCTTGATCGTTACATTGTTTGATGCACGATAGTCCAGGCATATCCACAGCTCCCCTCTCTTCTTCTTCACTAAAACGACCAGGGTACCGTAGGGTGACACCGATGGTTTGATGAACCTCTGTTCCATCAGCTCCTCCAACTGATTTTTCAGCTCACCCAACTCATTCTCGCTCATGCAATAAGCAGCCCACACCCTTGGAGTTGTTCAGGAACCAGCTCAATTCTGTGGTCGATATCCCACTTTGGTGGTAAACCCTTTGGCAGCTCAGCAAGAAACATGTCACTATAGCTGTCCAACACTCCCTTGACACCTTCCGACAGCTCTGCTATTGGTGCTTTCTGCTACTCTCCTTCTTGTTGCTTTGCCCCTGCTGTCGACATTTCCACCTTTTCAGTAACTTCCTTCTGCCATACCCACACAAGATACACTTGGTCCCCCTTTTGCTGACAGCGCTTCAGCTGCACGTAACTCAACTACGGCACCTTGCCTGCCTTGAAGTCCTTCTCCTCAGCCCATAACGACAATATGATTTGCTCTCCGTATTTCTTCACTTTCACCTTGTTGTGTACCCAATTGACAATAGGATTACACCGGTGCAGCCAGTCACACCCCAAAATGGAATCGTAGGCATCCATCAGACAGGTGCAAATGTTTACCTCGCACAATAGCTTGCCCAGATGGACCCTCAAAGGTTTCAGAGGCATTCCGCACTCCAGCTCCCCTTGTACCAACTTGGCCTTCGTTTGCTTTCCAGGTAGTCGTGCAAGCCTCAACCTTTCTGCGAGCTCATCGTTGAAGAGTGAGTGCGACACGCCGCAATCCAGTAAAGCTTTTATCTGCCGGTGAGTATGGCGTCCCTCGCCGTCTGTAGAACCAGCCGATGTAATTTTAGCTTTCAAGAGGATTCCCATAACGCTTCCGCTCCCTTTGCTCCACAGCAAAACACGCGGCAACTCCCTAGTTGTTGAAGGACTTTCAAGGCTGGTGTTTGCTTATGTGGATGAAGCTTTTCCAGCAATTGGCCATCCACCAATCACTGCTAGTTTTTGTTTCCCTACTACTTATTCTTGCAGTCTTTCTTGTGGTGTCCAAGCTTCCCGCAGATCCAACAGTTCCCACCACGCGGCTTGCTCTGCTGCTGGCTTCTTTGCACTGCATTGATCTCCATAGGGTCACTTTGTTGGTGCTGTGCTCGACACTGGAAATTCTCTTTCTTCTCATTGAAATCCCCGCAATGGTAGCGTAGCGTGTCAATGTGCTCAGTAGTGGCCACCATCGTCTGGAAGTACGTGATTCCACTTAGTGCCAACGTGTGCTGAATTTCTACCTTCAAGCCGTCATGATACTTGTCTACCATCTTCGGCTCGCTCATGTTGTCAATTCCAAGCACAATGCCAAGAAACAACATGTGTAATCCTGCATCGAGCGATGTGCTTCAGCTGCTTTAGCTTGTTGTGTGTGACCATGGAGGTGTTAAAAAAATCGAACCGATCTCTGATGGCTTGCTCAAACTGCTCCCATGTCGTCGGCACGCACGCTTCAACTTGTGCTACGCCTGGCTACCACAACACGGCATGCTGCACATCTGTGTTCCCACCTCCACCTCGAGTGACCAGCACATTCAGCTGCCTCCGCCACTCCAATTCTGCTCCGTGTAGCACTGTCACCGCAAATGACACAATCACAGCATCATCCTCTGGAGAGTGAATGAGAGCCCCAAAGTAGCTGTTCATCACGAAAAACCAAGTCCACATGCTCGCACCCTTGACTGAGAGATTGAACGGTTCCAGAGCCTTTGGCTTTGGTGTTGGCGGACTCCTTGACCGGGCCGCCCGAACCTGTCCAGCGCCAGTCCCGTCCTGCAAGTCAGCCATCTACCGATTAAGCTGCTCATTCTCCAGCCTGAGGGCTCCCAGCTGCTCTAGAATCTGCTGCAGGGCCTGCTCCATGGCTCTTGATGACTTTTTGCCGTTGGAGATCCTTAGAAAAAAAATGGCAGCGTTTTGGAAGTAATAAAAAAACATTGACATCAGTTCGGTAGTCCGGGTAAAAAGCTGACGTCTTCGAAGTGCGTGGAAGTTACCCGTTGTCTTCCACGCACGTACGGTAGGCCGTGTAGACACTCTTGAATCCTAGAGAAAATTTCCGGAGGTTGGCTTGTGGGTTGGCTTTGAAGTCTGGTCTAATAATCTCCCTCTTGTTAAGACTCAACGTTGTCTGGCGCAGTCCGTTCCTTCACTCCTTGAAGTTTGGCGAGCTCCGACAGCGCTTCCGTCCAACGCGTGGCTCTGGCTCTAATACCAGATACGAGAGTTTGTACTCTCTGAAGATTTAGCCTTGGTGTGTGGAGAGCACAGTCGCAGGTCAATTACAATGAACAAAGTACATAGAATATTTACTGTCGACTTGGAGATGTCTGGAAGCCAGAGCTGGAAAATCACAGGTTAATTACAATGAACAAAGTACATAGAATATTTACTGTCCGGCCGGCTGGTGCTAGCCCTTGCCTACGGCTCTCCTAGCTTGCTACAACCAGCTACTTCTACATGAACCCGGTGCTCTCCTTGCACCTGAACCATGTGATTTATTTGTACCTAATGACTAGTGCGAGAAGTGCTCGGAGGTCAATTGTCCAGATTGACAGTCAGTCTTGTCCCTCGGCGAGCCGCCACGTTAGCTCGACGCCTTCTGGCGGTGGTTGCGGTCGCCCTTATGCGCTCGCCACTGTTGTACTGCGACCATCGCACGGTCGCAGTCAACAGAACTGCTGCCGCTGTTGACCGCGCACGCTGTCAAGGGCTCGCATCCAAAAGAACCCCTCGACGGGTAGTGTTCCCGGTACGCTACTCGCCGAGAGGGTGAAAGCCACCCTCGCATGGCATGTTCGGAACGCTCGCAAGCAGGTGCGAGTGAAACATCCCCCTGCATAGACGTGCTCCACACGCCGGCGCAAATTGCATTGCTTGCTCGCTCCTCCTCCTCCCTCTCCTGCAGTCGAGCAGAGGTAAGCTCGACCGCGAGCCTAATTTCTGAAAACAGAAAAAAGGCTCAAATTCCCCAAAACTCAGACAAGGCCTTGAGTGTGCCAGAAAAAGATGGGCATCTTGTTACAAGGAGGGTATGGTTTGTGTTTACGTCTCCGACGCTTACCACCTTTTGGAGGAAGTTTCTATCCACGACAATACTCGAGGGAGCGTGGAGATGCACTATCACAGCCATGTCGTGAAAAGGGGAGCCATCCCCACTCCTCCGGGTGGTGTCGCACCTCCACTGGTGCTCATCTTCAGTCGCTGCCAAGCCTCGGCAGCCGCCTCGTCCAGTTTTTTATGCTCGGCACAAATTTCCTTTGTTGTGGCATAGTCTGGCTTGTGTTCAAGAGAACTTCCCAAGTGGCTCCTTTTGGTACCTTTGAAACTGTCGTTAGCTTCGCTGTTGTTGGTAATCTTGTTTCCGTCAAACAGCTTCTTGCGATTGGGCCAGTGCCTTGCCCTTCTCGAGCGATCGGCTTGAATTTGCCGTACGTCTAAGGTGATGGTTGTGATCTCTGTCGCCTTCACCATCATCAATATCATGCTCTTCGTCAAGATCCACATTTGGATGGTCTACCCCGAGTGTGAACTTCGTAGTGTGGAGTCGCCCATGTGTATGTTGACGTGCGCATCGAGTACTTCCTAGCTTACGCACGCTTCTTGGTGTCGATGAGTTTAGCGCGAGTTGCCTTCGGCGGTACGATTGCCATTGTTTTGGCCATCCTGCTTGCGGTGGTGGCCTCCACAATCTTGAATCCACCGAGGATGTGTGATGAGGGTTTCACCATCTTGCCTTTATTGGTCATAGATTGTCCGGCATTTGCCATTCTGTCATACGTACAACAAGCAAATGAAGAATCTCTTGTGCAGGTCATCCCAGAATCTCAGATATGTATCCCCTCTCGTGCTGTTTTTATTTGCTCTCACAATCGGTGAGGTCACTAGAAAAATTTTACTTTTCCATGTTGCCGCGGACGGCACAACCATGCAGTAAAATTCTAACGTTCCTAGGCCGTCATAGTCAGCACAATCACGTGATAGAAATTACAGTTTTCTACGCCACCACAGTCAGTAGGAAACATGTAGGTTTTGAGCTAACTTCCTAAGCCGCGACTCACGAAACTAGGTAGTTACTAGAACATAGGAAAAAGGAAGATTACACTAGGAGACAGTTACAACCTGTGTGAGTGTCACTCACAAAATGAAGAGGAGAGGGGGGAGAGAAACTAAAATCAAGAATTTACAACTTCTCCACTTGTTTGTCTCTCTTGTCTTCTTTTTTTCTTCTATTTTTCCTTGGCCTTGTCTTACCTTTTCTTGTCGCCTCCTTGGAGGCGTCTCCCTTGTGCCCATGGCGATTAGAAGACATCCAAAAAAATCCCAAGGTGTCGCCTTCCTTCTCTTACGTGTGCGCTCAGGCCATGAGAGTCCTTGACCTTGGGGAAAAGCCCTGCCCTGTTTTTTTGTTGAAGGGAAGAGGAAATTCTTGGAACATGAGGAGGATTAGTTGCTTGAGGATGGCCACTTCCCACCCTGTTCCACAAAACATCAGGTAGCCTCTTCGGGAAAATGAGATACTCGGAGAAGTTAAAATTTTTTGAAAGATCTCTGCAAGAGCTTTCTAACTTAGTTTGTGGCACTGAAAACAGTTACTTTTTAAGCCCGTACTCCCCTTGTGGCATTTCTACTGTTGCTACAGTTGCTTGTGGCATTTTATCCATATTATAGCCACCAGAACTGTCACAAACTTGGTCACGAGGGTAGTCTTGCTCTGAAAACCATTGTAAAGGGTGTGACTCTAGCTCCTATACGGAAGTTGTTGTCGGAGTTTGCTCAATGGCATCCTAGAGCTCGTTGAAGGGGTTTTCCCCTATGCATCACTGTGGGAGAAATTGTCAATTTACTTATGATCCGTGCATGGAGACTCAGATTTAATAGTCTCCAGAGACCCGTTTCATTTTTACCTCGGCCACTTGTTGTGGGTTCCAAACGAGGGAGGTATCATCCTGAAGTCATGAGTTTTTCATGTTTGAAACTTTAAGTTCATGCTAAATGAAATCGAGTTTGGTTTTGTGACGTGTCGGTGTTTATCGTCGCATGCAAGACATGATCAGCGATTTCGCACTGACTTCTCTTGTGTTGCTCTTGCTATCGCTCTCCCTCTATCCCTCACCTTGCTCGTGTGGTGAAGTGAGGATGAGGAGACAAGGACAAGGGCTCAAGGCCACAGGCCTCGGCCCTTGAGGCCTTGCGTCGTCCTGGTCCCTGATCGAGAAACTAGCTCATTCGGCGGGTAGTAGGTGAGTAGCCAATAGTTGCGTTAGTGTGTCAGTCATGGTGACCTATGGTTTCTTCACCAAAATTTGTCTGGATGCCGGGGCACTCGACGGCTACCTTGACTACATCAGCCTCAGTAGGCGCATCCTCATGTACTCCCTATAGTTTTCTCGACAACCACCTCCCGGGGTCCATTCCTTTTGTGGCGCTATCCTTGCTTGTTCATATTCAACTTGTGTAGAGTTTATGTTTCTGCACCGGGTGCTTCTTTCGGTTTGTCATTCGGACAACCAGGGAGCCCGTACGCCTGTTGGGTTCTAGCCAACTGTTGTTTTAGAGTTTGAGCTGGGTTGATTTATATTTCATTGGTTGGTTCGACTTGCACATGTTGACGCACATATGTGGGTGAGACTATATCTTCACATGTGTGTTGTTTGATTCAAACTTCCTTTTTTTCATGCATATCTTTCCATCTCTCCAACAATCCAAGCGTCATTTGTTACATTATGTTCACCACAATGTGATATCTCAAATATAACATCGCTAGGAGGGTTCTCTTATTCCCTCATGATATGAGAGTAGCAGTGGTTGGCACGGCCTCTTTATGCCACCGTACAACACATAGTAGCGACAACAATAGGATGGTCTGGGATGGGCTCGGCTGGGTGGGGCATACAAGTCATAGCAACGTGGAGGCTCTAAGCTGAGGGCTCACATCACGTAGTCCTATGGTAGATCAGGAAGTGGAATTTTGCCAAAACATTTTGGCAGTTTCCTCATCATGCCCGCCTTCTTGGCAGCGACGTGAGGCAAGTTCTGCAGCGTCTTATGCCGCCACAGTAGTGGTAGCAGCTGTGGGACCTGTAACAGCAATATCCGACTACCCTTGTCGTAGCAGGAGCAACAACTTTCAATAACAACAGTAACAGATGAACAGTAGCAGCAGCACCCAGTGTGACGATAGCAATCTCATCGCATAAGGCCGTCGTGTCAATCAATAACAGTAGCACCAACAACAACGACCACTACTACATCAGTCACGTTAGTAACATCAATAGCAGCAGTAGCCGTAGTAGTAACAGCAACAGAGCAGCAGCAGTAGTATCAATAACAGCAGTTGTCACAATATCAGCATCACCAAAAGCAGCAACAACATCAGTAACAGCGGTAGCAACATCAGCCGCATTAGCAGCAACAACAGTAGCTGCTGCATCAGTCACACTAATAGCAGCAATAGAGCAGTAGTAGTAGCATTGGTGGCAGCAGTAATGCCAGTAAACAGAGCGAGCTTGTTGCACACACAATAGCCACAGCAATAGCAAGCTTGTTCTGTAAGCAGTAGCGGGTCCCTTGTGAGAGTAGTAGCAACAACTTAGGCAATAGCAGCTAGTATAACGTTGATTTGCAACTTCTTGCAGCCCTTTCCCCGTCGGTCGACGGGCTTGTAGACTGACGAGCTCATCCATCAATAAACCCGTCTATTGATGAGCTTGTCAATTGACGAGCTTGTTCACCACCTCTGAGCTCTCCTTCCCGAAAAGGGAAAAGAGAAAGAAAAAAAGGAGGGAGGAGCTTAGATACCCTTGGCGCCTCAACTAACACCCTGGTTGAGTCAAAGTGCACCTTTGTCTAACATTATGTCCTTCATATTACTGCTCTTTTATCTTATTGATTTTTATTTTTATTCCCTTTCATTCTCGGTCAAAACCCGGGCATGCGGGATTTGTCCCAGTGCCATGGGAGACCAGTCCTCCGGGACCTGTCTCAGGTCTTCCCCTTCTATTCTCTTTCCTCTCCCTTCCTTTCAGTCGAGACCCTTGCGCATGGGAGTCTGACCCCGTGTACTGGAAGACCATCATTTTCGTGTCATTGGTTGTTCATGTACCAGCGCTGACTTCCTCGGCGGTCTTTGTACCTCATCCAGGGTGGCAATGGTTGCCACCACCATTCTGTCCCACCATAAACAAACTGTCCTATCCTTCCTAAGCCCCTCTAGCATGGATCCATTCGGCAGCTTCACCCATCTCTACTCCATCAGTCCCCTCTGGTCCCTCCGCATCTCCTGTCACTTCAAGACATGGTTCGAGCGCGTCTGCTCCAAATTTCACTGCCCCTCTCCAGTCTTAGCCTCCCGATGTCCCCTTTGGTATGTCTTTGCGTGACAAGTTTTTGGGTCACCGTTGTTTGTCGGATGGAGCACTTTGGGGCGCATTGTCTGGTGGGACTTCTTCATCCATGGATTGGATCGAGCATTGGCAGTTCTTTAACGTGCCTCGTCTCCTTGTTGTAACTTGTGGACCTACTCAACGCTCCCCTGGACTTACAGTTTCACCCAATGTCATGTGACTGTCCCATCTCGTGTGTCCAGCGGCTTCTAGATCATCGACTTAGGAGCCACTCATCACATGATGTTGTCTTGTACTTTTTTTGTAACATTAGGGCATGTTGGTAACGTACGCTTTGTTCGTACTGGCTCTGGTCAAATGTTGTCAGTCCGGGGCTTTGGTGTTGAGAATTTTGTTGGTCCATCAGTTGATGTATTTTTGCCTGATGTTCTCTTTTTATATGCGCTTGAGGTCAGCTTCCTGCCTGACACTGCCTTGGATGATCAGAGCAAGGACTTTGTTTCCCCTCATGGCGTCACTGCCATGTCGCTCAAATTGTCTGGCCATCCTGTTCTTCGTGGTCTGCATTGCGACACGTTGTATTGTATGTCCTTCGTTGCCGTCGCCTGCCACCACCACCGTAGTGCATGTGCATGTTGCTCCCTTGCTTTCCCATGTAAACATATGTTTTCTCTATTATCGCATGTGTTGCATACATACAGGCACCACCCATAACCTTGTACATCATCAGCCTATCGTTGGTCATCACCCTAGTACATTCCCTGAGCCATGCACTGTTGACTGCATTGATTGCGCACAAGGCAAGCTCCATCACCCGTTCTTCTCATCGCCTTACTCCTGCATGCTATATCCCCTTTCCCTTGTTCATGCAGACGTCATGAATCCTCTCCTTGATGACATTCTGGGAGGTATGAAACGGTACGCATTGTGTCTAACCGATGAATTAACTTGCTCCTATTAGATCTTTGCCCTTTACTAGAAAAGCAATGTCGGGTCCACGATCGAGTCTTGGCGTGTCCAGGTTGAGCGTGCTTGCTAGCGTAAGCTGTTTAAATTTCACTCCGATCGTGGTGGGTAGTTCATGGATCCTACAACCTGCTTCCTTCAGTCTTAATGGGTGCATTTAGAGCTATCTGCTTTGCATACATGACACTGAAACAGAGTGTTGAAATGTTGCACCGCACTCTCACTGACTGTGTTCATACCCTTCTTGTGGAGTCCGGCCTCCCTTCGTCGTTGACATTTGAGGCCATGTCCTATATGATGTGGGTTTGGAACTATGTTCTCCATGGTCTTCTGCCTCGTCATGTCACACCTTTCAAACAATGGTATGGCCGTCGTGTTGTCCTTCACCTCGCTCGTGTCTGGGGAAGCACCTCCTGTGCTTGGATTTATGAGGATCAATGCAATGGCAAGTTGTCACCTCAAGGTCGTCTATGTCCTTTCCTTGGTGTCTCCTCTCAACGTGAGGCCTGGCGCTTCTCGAACCCTAAGAGTATTCGACTTGTCAAGTGTCACAATGGTCTCTTCTTTGAGGGCACTTTCTCTTATGATATTGCTCGTTTTTTCCCGTGGCTTGTACCCTTCTTTCGTCTAGGGAGAGGTGGTGTTTATGGAGTGTCCTTCGGTAGTGGCTGTGCTTTGTTTCCCGCATGTACATCATGGCCAACATCCTTGTTACATCTGCATCATCACCTATGCCATCTCCTGTCCCATCTATGTTGTCACTTGTGTCATCTCCTGTCCCATCTGCACTGTCGCCTATGTCATCTCCTGTCACATCGGCATCATCGCCTACATCATCTCCTTTTACATCTGCGTCGTCACCTGCTTCATCTGTTGTCACATTGGCATAGACACCTGCATAATCTCTTGTTACATCAGCATTGTCTTCCACTCGTTTTTTTTTTCTCTTGTTGCGTCGCTCTTGGTACCAACATTATCGCCCGTGTCACTGGTTTTTGTCCCATTTGCAACAGACCCGGACGCACCTTCGCAGTCCCTTATCTCGTCGCCATTTGTTCGCGCCACTTGCAGTCGTCTGATATCCTTGCATTCTATGCCTCACTATGCCCCGTATGCGGATCGCATAGCCTTGGCAGGCCCCTCTGGCCCCGTGCGCTCAGCCTATGCATTTTCCGGTCATATCGTTGACCCCACACATCATACTCCTACCTCTTCTCTAAATGCTCTTGGCCTATCGTCGGTTGTGGTGTGGCCTAATACCGTACTTGGATATTCTCTCATCGTTGATGAGTTTCACCAAGCCATTACAGCAATCCAGTCTACTTGGCCTCTGCCATATCCCTCAATCGTCATTGCAGTTATTCGGAGTGGCACCATGACCTGTGTGCCCGAACTCACCATTGTGCAGCAATCTCGCTCTGCTCGAGATGGAGCACTTTGGGAGCAGGCTATGCGCAAGGAGCTTGTATATGGGCTTCATAAGAAGGTGAAGCTCCCACCTAATCGTAAGGCCATAACAACACGCTGGATGTTTTGAAGGAAATGGAGGTCCACTGGCTCAGTGGAGCAATACAAGGTCCTTCTTACGACCAAGGGATTCTCTTAAGTGTCTGGCATGGACTTTCATGAAACCTTTGCACCTGGTGGCAAGTACACCACGGCACATGCCTTGTTGAGTCTCGTGGCTAAGCTTGATTGGGAGCTCCACCACATAGACGTGAAAAATGCTTTTTTTCACCGTGATATTGAGAAAGAGATCTACCTCGTCCACCCTCCATGGTTTCAGGACACTAGAGTCAAATTCCGGCACCTTCGAAAGGCCTTCTATAGCTTGAAACAATCTCCACGTTGTTGGAACCTCGAGATCTCTGCTACCTTGGAGCGAGGAGGGTATCATCCCAGCACAGGTACCCTAAGGTTGTCCAAGCTAAGAAGGATCTCCTCTAGTCTGTGTACAGAATGAAGGATCTTAGTCCAGCTCCTGTCTTCTTGGAAATGGAGATTGAGCGTGATCGCCAGTATCGCACACTACACGTGCATCAGGCTGGTTAAGTCAGGACGCTATGGGAGCGTTGTCTAACCTGTTGGCCACATTCCCCTAAGCATCCTCGCCTATGACGCTCGAAAGGCAGAGGCTTCTGATGTGAGCACACCCAGCTCGTGTTGGAGAGCCTGTCTATGTCACGACGTACCTCCTAGTCATTGGCTCCCTTATGTTCCTAGGGACCACAACCCTTGCACTTCCCCTCATTGTTGTGAACTTCTTGTCATCACACACTAACACCATCCGTGTCAGCTCCATCTGGAGGTCGCACTACGTGTTGTTTGGTATCTCGTGTCTACTCCACACCTGGGCTTGTGCTTTCGTGTGCAGTCGCCTGTGACTGTTGATGGATACACTGACAGTGATTGGATCCATGATGGCACGCGCGTAGCCGGTCCGGCTACATCTTCCTTGTTGGAGGCACAACTGTCTCGTGGAAGAGTGGCAAGTCCGATTGCGTAGCGCAGAGCTCGACTGAGTCTGAGTACATTGCATTGGAGGCTGGGGTCCGTCTCATGCAAAAACTACGCCAACACATCCACTCCATCACCAGAAGCTGTTAGTTTTCGCGCATCTCTCATTGTACTCTATTGTGTCCTCCCGGCTTGTGTACATCAGCGTGCAGATGACTGACGGCGAGACTCGACACTGCTGGAGTGTCGCTCGGTGGAGCCGACGCGCGCTGAGGTCCACTCACTGTCCGCTGGAGCCTCCTTCCTCTGGCGATGCGCTCAGCTCCATCGGCAGGCCTCCTTGGCGGTCGGGCCGCCGGCGGTCACTGCCACTGCAGATGCTGTTTCCATGCACCCAGCTCTGTTTCTGGTTGTGGCATTGCGTCTGCATCGTCATGCTATGCCTAGGGTCCATGTCTCCTACTATGTGGCCCTGCTTGGCGCCACTGACTGTCGTAGGCACTGCCCAGGTTCGGGCAGCCATAACTCTTTGCTGATATTTTTCTAGCTGATTCTGACTGCACGACTGCGTTCGCAGTGCTGGTAATATGGTATGGTCCAAGTTTCAGGCAAAACAAATGACGCCCGGGTTTTGGGCTGTCGGGTGTCTTGCAGGGCTCACCGAGAAAACCCTGCTTGCAAGAAAATAGGGCTAGGACTATTTTCTGATTGGCTGGTTAGCTGACTAACAAGTTCTAAACTAGTGGGGGGGGGAGCTAGAACTTGGAGGGGTCTCCCATTGTTGCTTATTCTTCATTCCTAATCAGTCACTTTCAGTTTTCAGCTGCTTTCTGGCGCTAACACTGGCGCGCGCGTTTCTGAGTAACAAACCCAGAGCTTCCAGACGTAGACTCTATAGCAGCAGACTGAGGGGGCAGCTGACTTAAGCAATGAGCATGGAAGCCCGCACGCTGCATCAAAAGCGTTGCTGCCCCAACCNAACAAGTTCTAAACTAGTGGGGGGGGGAGCTAGAACTTGGAGGGGTCTCCCATTGTTGCTTATTCTTCATTCCTAATCAGTCACTTTCAGTTTTCAGCTGCTTTCTGGCGCTAACACTGGCGCGCGCGTTTCTGAGTAACAAACCCAGAGCTTCCAGACGTAGACTCTATAGCAGCAGAC
Organism: Penium margaritaceum; assembly: GCA_023375785.1. Lineage (NCBI taxonomy): Eukaryota > Viridiplantae > Streptophyta > Zygnematophyceae > Desmidiales > Peniaceae > Penium > Penium margaritaceum. The sequence goes on from SZWC01006156.1 coordinate 99,015, forward strand.
TGAGGGGGCAGCTGACTTAAGCAATGAGCATGGAAGCCCGCACGCTGCATCAAAAGCGTTGCTGCCCCAACCTGCTGCCTAGGTTTTCCAGCTTGGTATCAGAGCCAGAGCGTAGCAGCAGCAGCAGAAAACCGGCGTACAGGTGCCAGACAACGCCGGCGGACCCGCATACACGCCAGTGCAAGGGAAATACTGCCAGATTTTTTCCGGCAGCATTGACCCGCCTGGTGGCAGCGTCAGATTTTTTCCCACGGCCACTGGGCCAGGGGAAATGTTGTCGAAATTTTTCGGCAGCACTGAACCCCACGCGTGACGCGAAGAGGTGAGCGGCAGGTCGCGTCCGACACCTGTGGGCGACGACACACGCTACAACGTCACCCAGGTGCAGTGATTGGCACCAACACGCAGCAGCAGCAACCTGCAGTAGTGGCAGCCGCAGGCAACGGCAGCGAGCAGTGGCAGCAGCAGCCAGTAGCAGCAGCAGGCAGAAGCAGCAGCTCGCAGCAGCAACAGTCCGCAGCATCAGTAGCCCGAAGCAGTAGCTCTCAGCAACAGTAGCAGCAGCAGCGTGCAACAGTAGCCCATAGCAGCAGCCCGCAGCAGCAGTGAGCAGCAGCCATAGCACGCAACAGCTGCAGCAGCGTGCAGCAGCAGCAGCGGGCTGCAGTAGCCGCAACAGCGAGCCGCAACAGCAGCCAGCTGCAACAGCAGCAGCAGCGAGCAGCTACTACTGCTCGCAGCCCGCAGCGAGCAAGTAGCAAGCAACAGCCCGCTACTGCCAGCGAGTAGCAGCGCGCTGCTGCCAGCGAGCAAGCAACCCGCGGCTCGCAGCAGAAAATGTGTAGCTGCCCGCTGTGACAAAGAGAAAAAAAAGACGAGAAGGAAAAAAATCCCCCACCCCATTTCCTTCTCTGCTCCGGCTGCAGCAGCCACCCTAGCTACTACAGCAGCCACAGCAGCCCGTAGCAGTGGCTGTTGCTACAACAGAAGCCGCTGCAACAGCACCAACAGCAGTAGCTGCAGCCGCAGCAGCAGCAGGAGCTGCAGAAACAACAGTAGCACCTGCATCAGCAGCAGCAGTAGCAGCCGCAGCGGAAGCAGCACCAACAGCTGTAGTAGTAGCAGCAGCAGCAGTAGCAGCACCTGCAGCGGCTGCAACAGCAGCAGCAGTAGCAGCAACAGCAGGCACAGCAACGGCCACAACTACCATCGCTGCTGACTTCAGCATCCCGCTGCTGACATCACTGCTAATGTCGTTGTTGATGTCATCAACAAAAAATCAAAAGGGGGAGAAAGGGAAGGGGAAGACAACCAAAGGGGGGGTAGAACTCCCACCGCCCAAAGCCATTGCTAATATCGCAACACAAAGACAAAAAAAAACAAAAAAACAAGGGACACCAAACCATGACTGGTAGCCCCGGTGGGGAGGGGTCCTCCTCTGTTGGGGGGACCCCCAGTCCCCCTTTCTTGCAGCGACTGCAGCAGCAGCAGCAGCAGCAGCAGCAGCAGCAGTCCACTGGTGTCATTGGCGGCAACCCTGACCCCCTCGCTGCTCTTCAGCAACAGCTCGCCGTCTTGATGCAGCAGCTTGCAGCGCTACAGCCATTAGCCTCACAGTCTACCACCAGTGTGCCGCCGTCGTTCATCCCTTTAGGGCACGCAGCCCAGCTGTGTCTGCTGCCACGTACTACCTGGCACAGTAGCAGACTCAGCGCCAGTGGCAGACAGTGACCTCCGTCCTTGGCCCCACTTTGGGCGCCGGCCGCAGGCAGAAGGACTTTGAGACCCCGCCGCCGCCGCTGCAGGCCGGCGAGCAGTTCCGGAGCTGAGAGCTCTGATTCCGGATCTAGGCACAAGGGGAGGACCTATGGGCATACTACACCCTCCATTATGACCCCACCCAGGCCGACCAGTAGTATGACGCTGGTCGCACCGTCCGTGCCCTCGTCCCAGTCGCCCCTCCAGCTTCCCGCTTGGCCCTAGAGCCTTTCCTCGGCGACTTCACCGCTGGCGCCATCCCAGACCCTACAGCCGCATGGCACGTCCTCACCCAGCCCTAGCGCCTGTCCAACGACGCTGAGATCAGCCGTCTGCTCCGGGAGTTCAACTCCCTGCACATGGGGGAGACCGAGACGGTCACTGCCTACTGGCAGCGGGCAGAGGACATCCTTCGTCGTCTCGGAAAATCTGCCCCACCCCCCTGTCCGCGCTCCTCACCATCAAGCGCGGCGCCACCAGCGCGTACTTGGACGTCTTCGTGCACTACCCCCAGGACGTCCTCGTCTGTCTCCTCATCTCCCGGGTCTCCTCTACCCCTTCCTATGATGACGTTGCGTGGCTTGATGATTGGCAGTCTCGGTTCGCGCCTCCTTCCACCGCGTCCGTGTCCCTTGCTTGCTGCCATGTGACCGTTAGCGATCTGGCGACCCCGGTCGAGGACCCCGCTGACACCTGGATCATCGACTCCGGGGCCACGCATCACATGACGGCCTCTCGTGAGGCCTTCAGTATGCTCGGTCCTGTAGGTGATGTCTCCGGTGTCCGGACGAGCTCCGGACAGGTGTTGCCTGTCCGTGGTGTTGGCGTTGTTCGTTTCCGTGGTCCTGTCGGTGACGTCTTCCTGACCGATGTCCTCTTCGTCCCAGGTCTTGAGCCCGGCCTCCTGTCCGTTAATGTACTTGACCGCATGAGCATGGACGTTGTGCACTCGCGTGGTGTTGGCACTGTGTGACTGTGTCCGTCTGGTCTCGTCGTACTATATGTCACTGCCCGTGGCAACCTGTGGTAGGTGCCTCGTCTCTCCTCCTCCCCTTCCGTCTCCTCCCCGTCGGCCGCCACAGGCCATGTGTTTGTTACCAGCACACTCTCCTTCACACACTCGCCTCTTACACCGCCGCCTTTGCCACATGCACTCTGCCGCCGTAGATAGCATACTCCGCACCCAGCCGGCCAAGAGCCTTGACGCAGAGACTTTCCCCCTCCCGTGCCCTACTGAGTGCATTGATTGCGCTGAGGGGAAGATGCACCGATCCACGTACCCTTTGTCTTCCTCCCGTGCGTCCGTTCCTCTTGACCTTGTCCATTCGGACGTCATGGGCCCTCTCCCCACCGAGTCCGTCAGTGAGCACGGTCGCTATGTCCTCACCCTCACTAACGACTACTCTCACTACCGCTGGGTCTTCTGCCTTCAGCAGAAGAGCGATGTCGCCCGCACCATCCAGGACTTGCTGGTCCTTGCGGAGCGCGAGTGTGGCCGCTCTCTTCGCCGCTTTAGCTCTGATCGCGATGGTGAGTACATGGGTGAGGCCACAACCTTTCTCGCCTCACGCCGCATCCACCATGAGACATCCGCTCCCTACACGCCTGCCCAAAACGGTGTCTCCGAACGGTGGAACGTACCATGGCCGACGCCGTCCGCACCATGCGCGTCGATTCCGGTCTCTCCGATGGCTTCTACTTTGAAGACATGGTCTACATAACTTGGGTCTCGAACCAGATTCCCCACGGTGCCCTTCCCCGCTAGTCCACGCCTTACCAGCATTGGTGCGGTCAGCGCGCTGAACTCCGCCAGGCGCGCGTCTGGGGTTGCGTGGCCGTGGTGTGGCTGCCCGCCCGGCAGCAGGGCGACAAGCTCACCCTCCGCGGACGTCCCTGTACCTTCCTCGGTGTCTCTCGTCAGTCCAAGGTCTGGCGCTTCTGGGATCCCTACCGGCACTGCATCGTCGAGTCCCGGGATGCCCTCTTCTTCGAGGACTTGTTTCCTCGTGACCTCGTTCGCTCCGGCTCGTCCGTGTCTATCCCGTCGCATGGAGGAGTGAGTCCGTCCTCCGTCCTGTCGCTTACGGGTGACACATCCCCCAGTCCCTCTGAGTCGGCAGCCCCAGTCGCGTCCGCTGGTCCCTCTTGGCCAACAGCCCCACTCGCGTCTGTTGGTCCCTCTGAGCCGGAAGCCCCAGTCGTGTCCACTGGTCCCTCTGAGCCGACAGCCCCAGTCGCGATTGCCGGCCCCTCCTGGCCCACGGCCCCAGTCGTGTCCGCTGGTCTCTCCGAGCCGGCAACCCCAGACGCGTCCGCTGGCCCCTCCGGGCCAGCAGCTCCAGTCGTGTCCACTGGCCCCTCCGGGCCAGCAGCCCCAGTCGCGCCCACCAATCCCTCCGGGCCAACAGCCCCAGTCGCACCCACTGGTCCCTCCGGGCCAGCATCCCGAGTCGCGTCCTCCGGTCCCTCAGGGCTGGCAGCCCCTGTCGCGTCCGCTGGTCCCTCCGGACCGGCAGCTCGAGTTGTGTCCGCTAGCCCTTACAAGCCAGCAGCTCAAGTCGCGTCCGCTGGCCCATCCGGGCCAGCTGCCCCGGTTGCATCCGCGGGCCCCTCTGGACCAGCAACCCCGTCTGCCTCCATTGGCCCGTCGGACTCAGTGCCATCTCCTGCCCTGCCACGCTACACACGTGGCCCAGACGGTAGCCTCTGACCCAGACCGTCGGTGAGCGCGTAGATTGTCACACCATGCTCCGTGGCGCCTCGACCCCCGTGGCTCCGGGTGTCTCCTCCACTCCCACGGTCATGAGTGGAGACCCTGGCACCAAGGCCCTTGGCTTGACCACCTCGGCCATCATTGTAGACCTTCACCCGGGCTCCGCACTGGGCTACGCCATGCTTCATCACGAGCATCGGCACACTGTCATGACTGCACTCGCGCGCATCCCACCAGGGGCTCGAGATGCACACGCTCTCTCAGTCCGTTCCACAGCATGCCCGGAGGACCCAGCCACCCTACGCGAGGCACGAGCCTCTCCTGCGGCCGCACACTGGGACGCTGCCTGCGCCGATGAGCCCGCTGCTATCCGACAGCACCATGTGTACGACCTCGTCGACCTTCCTCCAGGTCGGAAGGTCATCGGCGCCAAGTGGGTTTTTCGGCACAAGTGGAAGCCCGAAGGGTCTTTGGACGAGTACAAGGCCCGCCTTACAGCCAAGGGGTTTGCCCAGATTCCTGGGGTCGAATACGACCAGATCTTTGCCCCAGTTGGCCAGTTCTCCACTAGCCGGGTGCTCTTCAGCCTGGTCGCCCAACATGGGTGGGAGCTGCATCAGATGGATGTGAGCAACGCGTTTCTCCATGGCTCAATAGAGGGTGGGGAGCTTTACATGGTGCAGCCCCCAGGCTTCCACGACGGCACTGGGAGAGTCTGGCATCTGCGTAAGGCCCTCTATGGCCTGAAGCAGTCACCTCGATCCTAGAACCAAGAAATCAGCAGCACGCTCCTTCGGGGCGGGCTCCAACGCAGCACCGCTGACCCCGCACTCTTTGTCAGTCCGAGAGACCAGACTTTCGCCACTGTTCTGGTTTATGTCGACGATCTCCTCATTGCATCGCCAGACACGGCTGCCATCCAGCGTGTCAAGGACTTGCTTCACGCCGCCTACCAGAAGAAGGATCTCGGATCTGCCAGAGTCTTCCTAGGCGTGGAGCTTGAGCATGATCGCTCCCAGGGCGTCCTGCACATCCACCAGGCCGCCTATGTGCAGACTCTGTCCACCCGCTTCGCGGAGGACCTGCCACTCGTGCCGAGCGCATCCTCACCATGTCACCCGATGTCCAGGTGAAGCTAAAGAGTCCTGACCCAACTGTTGTGGGGGAGCCAGTTGACGTGACTACGTATCTGCGAGTCATCGGATCACTGATGTTCCTGGCGACGACGACGCACCCAGACATCGCGTTCGTCGTCAACCTCCTGGCCCAATTTTCTCAGGAGCCGCGTCACCTCCACTACGAGGCCACGATCTGGCTATGTCGTCTCGACTCCTCAGCGAGGTCTCATATTCCGCCGTCATCCGTGTGTGGTCGCGGTGTGATACACTGACAGTGACTGGGCCGGCAGTCCGGACGGTAAGAGTCACACAGGCTGGATCTTTCTGATTGGCGACACAGCTGTGTCCTGGCGCAGTGGCAGGCAGGGGTGCATTGCTCGCAGCACTGCTGAGGTTGAGTACGTGGCTCTTGGCTCAGGCGCGTGTGAGAGTGTGTGGCTGCGTCGTTTGTTGTCCGAGTTACGTCAGCCTGTCGCATCCATCACGCTGCATTGTGACAATGAGAGTGCCAAGGCCATCGCCGACAATGACGGCGTGCATCACACACGCACAAAGCACATCAAATTTGAGTATCACTATGTGTGTTCGTTCTTGCATGACGGCAGCATCAGCATCGTGTGGGTTGAGACAGCTCGACATTTAGCTGATTTCTTGACCAAGGCACTGAAGCGCGACTCGTTCAAGAAGGCTGTGAGTTCGGTCGGCGTGCGTCCGTGAGTGGCTCTCTTTGTCCCTGTATGCATCTCTACGTGGCTTGGGAGAGTCTGGTCGTTGACTGTGTCTCTGCCCGCAGATGTGGACTACGCCTGTGAGTCATGGAGGAGTGTTGGTTTTCGCGCATCTCTCATTGTACTCTATTGTGTCCTCCCGGCTCACATCGGCGTGTAGATGACTGACGGCGAGACTCGACGCTCCTGGAGTGTCGCTCAGTGGAGCCGATGCGCGCTGATGTCCACGCACCGTCCGCTGGAGCCTCCTTCCTCTAGCGATGCGCTCAGCTCCATCGGCAGGCCTCCTCGGCGGTCGGGCCGCCGGCGGTCACTGCCACTGCATATGTTGTTTCCATGCACCCAGCTCTGTTTTAGTTGTGGCATTGCGTCTGCATCGTCATGCTATGCCTAGGGTCCATGTCTCCTGCTGTGTGGCCCTGTTTGGCGTCACTGACTGTCGTAGGCACTGCCCGGGTTCGGGTAGCCATAACTCTTTGCTGCTATTTTTCTAACTGATTCTGACTGCACGACTGCGTTCGCAGCGTTGGTATTATGCTATGGTCCATTTTTCAGGCAAAACAGATGACGCCCGGGTTTTGGGCTGTCGGGCGTCTGCAAGGGCTCACCGAGAAAACCCTGTCTGCCAAAAAATAGGTCTAGGACTATTTTCTGATTGGCTGGTTAGCTTGGAGTAAGAAGTTGTACACTAGTGGGGAGGAGCTAGAACTTGGAGGGGTTTCCCATTGTTGCTCATTCTTCATTCCTCATCAGTCACTTTCAGTTTTCAGCTGCATTCTGGCGCTAACACCGGCACGCGCGTTTCTGAGTAACAAACCCAAAGCTTCCAGGCTTAGACTCTAGGGCAGAAGACTGAGGGGGCAGCTGACTTAAGCAACGAGCGTGGAAGCCCGCACGCTGCATCAACAACGCTGCTGCTCCAACCTGCTGCCTAGGTTTTCGAGCTGCCGCTATGACAAAGAGAGTATGTGTCACATAGCAGATCATGATGGCATGAGTTACACGCGCACAAAGCACATCAACATTGAGCATCATCTTTTACGCGAGCATATTTCACGTGGCGATGTCCATGTCGTGGGTGTTGACACGCGTAAGCAGTGTTGAGACTTTCGTACAAAAGTGTTGTGCAGCGACAAGTTCAAGTCTGCATTGTTGGGCTTCTTACGTATGTTCTGATCCTACGAGATTCGTGATCCGCTCTCGCTACTTCCTCTCTGTCCGCAGTTTTTGTGTGGCCTTGTTTCATGCCCTTTGTAAAAAACTACTAGGAAGCTTGCTAGCCTTACTACTGTTGACGTGGCGACACTTCCAGTCAGCTGGCACACTAGCAAGCAAGCAGGTGCAAGAAATATCAAGGGTCAGGCTAGGGAGACGAGAAAAGTCTCATAAGCTCCAATAGCTTAGTAATGCAGAAATGAATGACAACGGACAAGTACACAGCATAAATAGCTACTACGGCGTACGACGACCCTTCCTCGCTATTGGTGAGTAGCATCTGCGGGCTATGGGCTATGGACTTGTTTCCACGGCTCACCTGGATGCTAGGATGCTCGACGGCTACTTCGATAACATCAGCCTCAACTGGTGCTCCCTCCCCTGTTCTGTAGAGTTTCCTCGACGACCACCACTCATGGTTCATTTTGTCAGTGGTACTATCCTTGCTTGTTCACGATACATGAGATTTCAGGCCGCCCAGTCATCTGACCAGCCGCAGGCCGTCCAGCTAACCAGCCACCAGCTGGCCAGTAGCCAACGAAGGGTTAGCCGCTGGCCAACTCTTGCCGTAGCGAAGGGTGCTTAGCCACCCCTTGCTACCACGAGAAGGGAGAACACGACTGTCTCTCGCATAACTTTCTGATCGTGGATGTGGCAGGCTCAACCCTTCAATTGCATGTATATTATGGCCATTTTCCCCATTGTGCAGTGACAGCCCACTCTGAATGCAACCGTATGCTCGACCCCATGGGAGTCCAACACCTGTGTTACCACTTCTGTTCACTCCTCCACCCTGACTGAAATGCAAGGTTTTTTATGCGTACCTGCTAACCTATCTTGTTGCTCCTGGGTGTCAGCAGTAACCCAACAGCAGGAGAATGCACCGTCCTTGTATCCAACTTGCTTGAATGGTCAAATCATCGGCATCCCAGTAAAATATTGGTCTACACACCCAACAAGTTGCACTTAGGGCCGTCATACCTGACCAGACGTAAGCAGCTGCTAAAAGTTAGCTGTACAGCCTCTCTGGGCAGTGAGAATTTCACGACCGGAAGACTGGAAGACAATAACGAGTGATGGCAGCTGTGAACAATTGACTACAGAACAGTGTAAACGGAGAATCCGAAGAGTGGGGAAAATATCATTGGGTCGCGATTGAACACAATCAAGAAGGAAGTTTATTTCAGTCACACGATTGATGGAGATTGAGGTGGATGTTCTAGTTTCGCCAGACCAAAGAGATAGATACCATGCAGCAAAGACATTAGGAAGAAGACATCTTTCCTGTTTCGAACGGTGACCTGCCCGACTCCATTCCGGGTTAAAAGTCCGGGGAAATTTACTGTGGTAAATTTGGCAACACATTGGTGGAAAAGGCAATCCAAAGAATATCGACAAGAGAGACTACTGTGAAGTCTACTGTTAACTGATATGTATTGACTTGTTAAAAAACCCATGTACAGGGCGTTGCTTACTCAAAGTACTTGATGGCAAGGGCAATGCCAACACCGAAGATGTGGCCAAGGACACCGAAGGCCAGCACATCGGTGCCAGAGAACCCAGCGGGGTCGCGAGAGTCCAGCTCGACACCCTTCGCGTTGGCCATGGGGATGAGGCCGAAGCGGCCGGCAGCCATGGTCACGGCAGTGGAGGCAACCACAACCTGCAGACGTGGACAAGGATTCAACAATGTGACATGACTAGGCAGTAACTCGCCGGAAGATGAGAGAGGCGGGAGGAGACAGAAAGAACAAGAAAATAGTCAATGAAGATGAACTGTAAAGTCTTACCAAGTTGGTGGTGGACCCAATGAAGTCACACCGGGTGCTGAGGGCGCCACGGCGAGTCTTCAGGGGAGCGAACATAACCTGCAAAAGAGGATGAAGGCGAACTCAGAACTCCGCCCGACGACTGCAGGGCTCCGATGAAGCGGCGACATTCAGACAGGACTGCACACCTGGGACTTCGCAACGGGTGTGCGGGAACCCAGGAACTCCTTCTGCAGAGGAGCGACGGCAGCAGCGGAGCAAGTCACGGCGGCCATTTTGTCTGGTGAGGATTGACGACAAGAGACAAGAAGCCAATGTGGATCGTGACTTGCGACAGTTCAGAGATGCTGTCGGTTTTGCAGAAAGTTGAGCTCGACGACTGCACTCGCTGTCGCCACTCCTGGTTTTCAAACGCTGGTCGATCGAGAATTCCCTGACACACGATTTGCTGAGCTCTGCCTCCAGGTTCACGGGTGTCGAGTAGCGCCAGAATTCGATGAGTGGCTTCAGGGGATCCGACGTGGAGATCCGCATTTTCCTTTTGGATATTGTCCGCGACGACCACCAATCGCGAGGGAGGATGTGCCAGCTTCAGATCGGGCCGCAAAGCATGTGTATGAACCTGCTTCCGGCTGCTTCAAGCAGGAAACAGTCCAAGCCGGACAACGTTCGTGACACAGCTGAAAGCCTCTTGTTGGATGTGTACCAGCTTGTGGTCGTTTCATATTTTATAAAGCCAACACCATTGCTTACCTGCAATGACCTGTTAGACCGCAAACATGGAAGAAAGTAGCTCGTCATCCCGAGAAAAAGATTAGAATGGCGATTTTTTCTCTGAATCAACGAGTGATACATTTTTTCATTCATCAAAAAGACATTGAACATTTATTTGATTCAGATGAGTATATTTTGAGGGAATTAAACAAAATTAGTCAATAAAAATCATTTCTTACATCATGCATGAGTTGAGATGCCTCGTTTTTCATAATATGTGTGAAATCATAGTTTCATTCCATTGTTCTTAGCCCCCCCTCCACCTCGACTCCCTCCTCTCGGTCCTTAGCCTCGATCCTTGCTTTATCTCTCGACCCTTGTGGATCCACATCCTCCTCTCTCCCATCGCCAGTGCCCCCCATGCAGATGTTACTCGCCCCACCCATCTCTCCATTTTTCCTACCTCCTCCATTGCTCGAATGTTTTATCATGCCCCCTCGCGCCTTCCATCGCTCGAATGTCGCTCCCACTCTGCGACCCTCCCACTCTGGCAAGCCCTATGGCCATCAGTATTAAACTACCATCCCCCATGCCACTTCTTGCGTAGAACCTAGTATCGATGTGAAGTCTATGGTTAGGGCCTGCGCTGTCATTGCCCAAGAGGGGAACGAAAGTCGGCGCACCAACGTGGCCCACTACTGCTACTGACGCCGCCATTATTGTCGGAGGCTCTCTCTCCACTCCGTCGCCATGAACCCTTCTCCACACCCGAATACTCTTCATGCTCCCCACCTTCATCCCATGGTGCCTGGGACTCTATCGCTACTACCACAGGCGCACAAACTTACGACCCCTCTCTCCTTCACGTACCCTATGCCTTGTTACACCAAGCACAATGGAAGTGGTTCACAGGGATGACGTGCGGGACAAAAGACGATTCGCGGATTTGGGAGAAATGAATACTTTGCAATATGTAGTGTACCTTGAGTTGTCAAGAGAGTCGAGCACATATACACAATGCCGAGAATGAGAATGAGGCATATGTTGGGTCCTCGACGCTTGAGCCGGGCGATGCGTGCGAGGTCACGTCGTAATTGGCTGCTTTGAGAAGCTCCGTCACGAAGTCGGGGGGCTTCGAGAATATCCAGGCGCGGTTGTATAATGAATCATCACCGTCGGGAAGTCGGCAAAACAATATTCAAACATCAATATAGCCCGTGACACTTTTGTCGACCTTTCTAGGAGGAGTTCGAAGTTGTCAGAAACGTATGGAACAGAACACCTGAGGTTAGTGCAGTCGGCCAAAATTCCCGAGGCCAAATAGCGTAACAATCCAGAGGTCGACACACGGTGGGCCATGAATGTAATGCAAGAAATGCCCACTTACGAGGTTTAGGGACCCCTGTACGTCAGACATGTAACACTTCTCCCCCTTTTAGTCATGACGTCCCCGCGCGTTAGCAGACGTAGGCCAATGGCGACGGTAGTAGCCGCCAATGACATGATCGACGTCTCGCAGGTTGTTATAAAGAACCTTGCTATTATGCGCAGCGTTGTAGCCGTGTCACTTGACCAGATACTTATTCATTTTTCCACATTGTTGATGTCCGAGGATGTCTTCAATCACGTACTCGGTATCCCCGTCTACTTGTATAGGAGGTGGAGGTGCGACGTCTCTACCGGGAAAGTTCGTACTAGGGTCCCGGTAGTGCTTGAATTTGTTGATGTGGAAGATAGGCTGGATTGTCACATTGTCAGGTAGGCGAAGTCGAGCGATGATAGGGGTTGGCATTCGCTCAATCTCAACCGGTCCGAACTAGCGGGGCTTGAGCTTTACATTTGTGTCATCGGAGTTTGATGTTCACTGAATTGAGGAGGACTCGATCGCCAACGCTAAACTTGTCGTCATTGCGATGCCAGTGGCCGCTTGCTTCGTAGCTGCTTGAGTCGTCACGAGTGTCTGACATGTTTCCTCCCAATTTTTTTTAAGCCCCCTTTATGGATATCAACCATGGAGATGTTGTTTTGACTGTGTAACCCAGCCGGTGTGGCAGGAAGTTTTCTACAAACTACTTCAAAGGGGATATTACCTGTTGTGGTAGAAGTGGTGGAGTTGTATGCAAGTTTGGCGGTCGGCAACTTGGTTGCCCAATCGGTGCGGTGCGACTTGCATAGTGTCCGGAAAAGCCGTCCAGGCATCTGTTTGCTCCGCTTTGTTTGTCTGCCGGTTTAAGGATATAACGCCATTTAAGCTGGATCTGTGTACCATAACAGGTCATCATTTTGCGCCAAAAACAACTAGTAAAGTGACTGTCTCTGTCACTCATGATGGTATGTGGCACACCATGAAGTTGCAGGATCTGGTTTAAAAACAATCGTGCTTTTTCTTCTACGGTGACGATGGTCGTCGTTGGGATGAAGTGCGGCATTAAAGAGAATCTGTTCACCACGACGAGGATGGCGTCATGACCATCGGGGGTGGCGGACAGTCCAGCCATAAATTCCATGTGATGTTGCCCCCCGGTATTTTCGGAATTGGTAGGATGAGTCCAGGCGGCCTCGTGCGACGAGATTTTTGTCTTTGATGGGTGTCGCATGATTTACAGAAGTTCAACACGTCGATCTGTATCTTGTCCCAACTATAGTATTTTTCCAGCTTCTTGAGTGTCATGTCCTTGTCAAAATGTCTACCTGGACGAGTGTCATGGCATTCCTCCAATAACATTCTCCGTAGTTCCTTGTATGGTGGAACAACAACGTGGCGAGTGAATCGCCGTTGCCAGTAGGGGTCCTCGAACCAGAACTTGGTCTTGTTTTACACGTTGAATGCTTTGCAACCTCTTTCAAATAGTCTTGCGAGGTACGGGTCTTGTTCGAAAAGCAAAGTGTTGATGTAGGCCATCAAATCTGGTCGCCGACTCAGAGCATCCGCCGGATTAGTTTTTCCACGCTGGTACTCGATGCCTTAGTCGAAGCTTGGCTCAAGGAATTCGATCCATCGAGTTTTCTGATGACTCAGATTTGGCTGAGTCTTGAGATGTACTAACGCGTGATGATCAGTGCCGACGATGTATCATCAGCATTCTAGGTAGCACCGTCATGTCTTGAATGCGTGAAAAACTGCGAGCATTCTTTCTCGTGCACTGCGTAGTTGAGTTCTGGTGCAATTAGTTTTCTCGGCATATATGCGGCCGGTTATTCTCCACCGCCATTTTCTCAGAGAAGAAAAGCTCCGATGGCTCAATTGGACGTGTCAGTGGCTATGATGTAGTCCATCGTTGGATGTGCCAATTTGATGTCTTGCGCTGAGGTCAGATCGTTTCTCAAAGAGTTCAACTCTTCTTGTTTGTTGTCCTCCCAATTTCACTCGGTGGTTTTCGAGTAAGATCAAAGAGAGGTGCTGGCACTTGAGCATAGTCCCTTACAAATTGATGGTAGTAGTTGTAGAAGTCCTAAGATACTTGGAAATCCTGAACATTTGTGGGAATCGGCCGATCAACGACCACCTCCACCCTTTTCGGGTCCATGGTGATTAGTTCGCCACCTATGATGAGACTTTAAAACCCGATCGAACGGCGACCAAAGTCGCACTTTGAGAGTTGTTCAAAAGAAAGCTCTCTTTATAGAACGTCGAGAACTTTTGAAAGATTTCCATCGTGCTCCTCTAGGTATGGCTGAACGCCAGGAAGTCGTTGAGGTAGACGACAACAAAGTCATCAAGGTACGGACATAATATGTTGTTCATTTCCACCATAAATATTGCTGGGATGTTTGTGAGTCCTAACGGCATAATCATGAAATTGAAGTGCTGGTATCTAGTACGGAGTGCTTTCTTCTTGTCATCCTTATCAGATACGCGGATCTGATGATAGCCGCTACGTAGGTGGATTTTGTTGACGATTTGGGCCCCACAGAGTTGGTCAAAACGTTTGTCTACTCATAGAAGCGGCTAGTGGTTCTTGATGGTGATTTTCTTCTAAGCTTGGTAGGCCATGCATATCCGCATCTCTCTGGTTTAGTTTTTCACGAAGAGTACAAGTACCACATAAGTTGACGTGGATATGATAAACCCATCACCGAGCATCTTGTCTAGCTGCTTCTTGAGTTGAGTCACCTCGTGATCGCTCATCGGATAGGTTCCCTTTACCGTCAGTCTACTACCCGGCTTTAGGTGTATCTGATGGTCGATGTTTTGCTCTCCGGGAAGTTTTTCGGGAAAGAACCCTTTGAAGTGGATGAGTGTCGCAAACACTTCCGGTACGGCTGCAAACTTCTCAGGTATCGAGGTCATCACTGTTGCCTCAACAACTGTGATTTGTTACGATTCCCCTTCTTCCACGTGAACTTCTCACCCTTGAGCTCCGTGTTTCAGATACCGCTTGACCACGTCCTGAGGTATCAGTTGGCATTTTGTGGCTGCCGCAACTTCCTCTATTGCTTCTACCTTTGCTGCTTCTCGTAACCGTCGTTGCGTCATGGTTCGCTCGACCAGAGGCAAGTAAAAGGGGAGCCCAATCTTGAGGTACTCGAGAGAAAAAGGGAGAAACCCTAGGGAAGGGGTACCTTATTGGCACCGGGGCATTTGATGAATCAAACAAAAAGGGAGGGTGAAAAGTGGTGTACAACTGTAGCACCTATGACATCCATAATAGCCACAACAGTAATAGCACGAGTGGGTGGAGGCCACGGCCATCGCCAAACAACAACGACCGTAGCAGTAGTAATAACCGCGTGAGTCAGGGAAGTAACAATATCAGTAAAGGTGGCCTGAGGCCACAACCGTCGTTTGATGATGGCGACCGATGCAGTAGCAGCAGTCGTAGCCCTAGCGGCACCAGCGGCGTTACCGGCTACAGGAGGTGTGGCAAGGACCACCGTCGTCGGTGTTTGATAGCAGCCACAAACAGTATCAACAGTTACAACAGTAACACCGAAGGGGAAACAAGGTCGCAATTTGTGATAGCCGTGCGATAGCAACGTAACAACCGCATAAAAGTTGCACAATGGTGCATCACCAGCATGATGGTGGTTGTCTTTGTGACGGTGTCGTAGCACGTCTGAGAGACTGTGCTTTGACCGCCCACCTCTCCTTGTGGCCCTGTACTAACGGGAGCGAGTGTGTTATACACTCACCCATGCCAGGCTCCTGAGATGAGCTCACTGGCGTGGCAAGGGGTGCAACCAGCACCATGGCTGGCACCGGCACTGCAAGCATGGCAGGCGCCGCGGGTATAGTGGCAGTTGTAGCCATGGCATACACCTCAAGCGTCGACTGAACGGCTGTGGCTACTATTACTACGGTGACCGGCGACACTAGCGACACATTGGCAACACTGGCTGGCACCAGTGTCACCAGGACCCTGCCGGGTAAGGACAGTCCTGGATGCAATCCCCTTCTTCTACTCCTCTACCCAATCCGAGGACGTTGCCGGCTGTAATGTCCCTCAGTGGAGCTGTGGTAGTGCTGTACACCGAGCTCCAGGGTCTAGAGCGCAGGGATGCAAGGGAGACCGTAGGGCCTCCACGGAGGAGGGACATGGCTGGAGAAACTATGTAGATTGCGATGGTGAAAGCACCATCTGCACCGTTTTTGTCGCTGTCACCTACTTCAACGCCTTGCGCTGGCGTTTAACAGTAAGTTGCGCCCAGTTGACCGGGCGGTCCCTGGTTCCCCAGGCTCCACCCTCTCCATTGAAAATCTTTGGGTCTGCTCCGGTGAACCCGTCCGGAAGTGTCAGGGCAGGCAGTCCAAGAAGCGCACGGGCAGCTCGAGGGGCCACCCTGCACTTCGCGATGTCGCTCACTGCAACTCCATAGTGGCCCCTCATGTGGTCACTCCCACTGGAAAAGGAGTTGCCGCAAGCACCACAGTAGAACCCTGGGTAGCCGGCGGCAGTTGGAATAGCCTTGAAAAACTTGGACATGACCCTGGTCAGCAGGTCACCTTGGAACGGCTAGAAGGTTGCCATACCGGTGTCTGGGTTTGGACGAACTGCAGCCACAGTAGAGGTTGCTGGCCCTCTCTCCATGGCAGTGTCTGCGAGTCTATGGAAGTGAACGCAAACAGAGCACACTGACCTGCCCTATGTTGTTGAAGTCCCAGGTGGGCGGACCGCTAACTGTCCATATGTAGAGAATCTGATCCACGTAAAGATATGCCAGCGTAGAGATGGATACATGGTTCATGTATGCAGATTGCCATTGATCCATTCGAGGCTAAAGCTAGGGTGGCAGGCCTTGACATGCTTGGCCCACTCTCATTGGAGCATGAAGTTTAGATTTCAATTGATGGCTCCTGATTGGACATCCAAGCTATGCTGGACAGTAACAGTCCACATGAGGGCATATGCACGCATGACAAGCTGACACCATCGATATGGGATGCCGCGAGGTTGACTCTGGTGGACCGAGTTCCCAAAACTGTGCGCTGACCCAAGGTCGATTTATCCCCTTTTTTCCGCGCTAAAAAAAGGTGTACCCAGTCTAGGTGAATGGGTGGACCTGGGTGGGAAAATGGCTAAAGTCTAAATCGACACCACATCGACTTAGGTCGACGCGGCGACTTCGACTTTAGTCCCAAAGTCGCCAAGTCTAGTGCAACATCTGGTGTGCTAGACTCTAATGCACTTAGGTCACTGAAGGACTAGGTATATTGCGTATAATGAGAAGTCATTTCATATATCTTCTACCCGGTATTCTTGTATCATTCCGGTCTCATTTAACACACATGTGACAGGTCCGACAGAGTTGTATGAACTGAGTGCCATAGAACATTGAAGAAAGTGGATGTATGTCATGGTAACTAACTACTTTGGACAAGACGCCTGTTACTTTTGGATGTGTGTGTCGTCTTGGATTAGTACTGACCAAAATGACCTCATTGGGCAGGACTATTATTTGTACAATACAATATATTCGTCATGTACCCTGTAGACGATGTTTGTTTCCAGAATTTATAACACTCCTTTTCCAGGTGTCTATTGAAGTGGAAACAATACCAAGCATGAAATAGATTTTTCCACCAATGAATGATGTTGTTAACCAAAGGTTCGGATGACGTTTCCAAGACAATTATCTATAGCCTAGACATTACTTAAATGGACTAGGTTTCGCGTTCACGCGCCACAGCTGCACTTCGGGGAGGAGCGTGTGGATCCACCCTACAATGTCACACATGGGACACAACTGGCCAGGAATGGCAGTCGCCAGTGGCGGATCGGGATTAAAGACGATCCTATCCTTGATTTCTTCTGACACATCATAGAACAATTCTTCTGGAGTGTACTCGAGCAGAGTTTCCATGCCAAATGGTTCAGGGCAGGTGCTGTAATACAGCCGCACCTCCAAACGCCTCCATTCCGACCGCACTCTTGACATCAAGTAACATGTGCCAGTTCCACATATGAAGGAAGTGACTAGAGGTAGTGCTATTGGGAACAATGTGCACTCCATTGAGTTGTAGGGAAAAGGAACGAGAGAAATAGAAATGCCTGTGTTCTCACCGTCTGTACTTTGCATTCTAGCACATGGCTGTACAGTGTCGATACAAAAACTTTGGTGTTTCGTACGTTATGTTGTAAGACTACTTAGTTACACACACTGGTTCATTTTCCATCTCTGGTTAGGAACAAAGCAGAGTTCACCATGTTGTCTCATGAAAATCACACACTAACCAATTGAAACTTCACAATGGTCAAGGATACACACCCCCCTCTAACACAACCATTCTAGCTTTTGGATCAAAGATTCAGGCTGTCGAGTGCTCATGCCGACTCAACCGTAGGTCCAGGAATTAGATGTGATGAGAAAGCATGTATGTGGCCAATGAACACTCTCCTGTAATGCCGCACCAAACCATGTACTTGTTGTTAGGAGGATGTTCACTAATTTCAAATGAGAGGAACAAGTAAAGATGTATTAATCAACATGCACAATGAACCTCCTCACCTTATGTCCCAAGTGCATCCATGCCTCTAACTTCATGGCTCTCCACTTCGTCTTCTGCTTTATCATCTGCGTCCTCTTCTCCTGTATCGTCTTGTACGTTGCCTTCTCCAGGATCGCCTTCTGTGTGCTCCACGAGGCTATCATACTGTTCCATAAATCTGGAACCCTCTGTGTTGTGCTCTTCTTATGTCAGCAATCTGTTCTCTGGCTTTGCCGCGTACCCCAACGAGCCCTCACTACCACTGTTTGACATATCATCGTCAAAGTCTTCTGCTGCTGCCTCTCCAACCTCTTCGTCTATCGAGGACCCCCTGGGCTCTGCTTTAGGGTTGTAGTCTGAAGCATCAGAGCCGTTGGTTGCTACCCCTTCTGCTGCCTTTCCAGCACTTGCTATGTTACTTCCCGCTTCTTCTACTCCTGCTCCTGTACCTGCTGCTGCTATTGCTGCTTCACGATCAGCTCTTAGCGCTGCTGTTGCCTCGTGAGGACGCAGTGCAGCAGGGCAGGGGCACCTCTTCTTTGTGTGGCCCTTGCCGCTACACTTGGGGCAGATGAAGTTGCATTTGCGGAGCGGCGCACACTCCATGTGGGTACTCCTTGGCCTACCACAGCCCCGCCGTGGTCCTGGTTGCCCCCAGCCAGACGGTGTAGCACAGATTAGGGATGCAGCAATGGACGGCATGGGATCACCGTATGTGAGGCTCCAGTACCTCACTGTCTGGCCAAGGTTCACGTGCGTTGTCGGATCTTCATCCACCTCCATCACGACGGCATATGCGTGCTGGAACGGCTGGCCATACTCGCGCCAACGACCACAGTCGCAAGATGCCAAAAAAGTATCGACACGCAGGCGGACATCGGTTGGGTCACGTACCATAGCCGTGTACGGCCCCTCCATCATGTCGTCGTAGTCGCGAGCGACGGCAGAATTGTGCAGCAGCCGTTTTGTGGGGGCCGGTGCAAGTGTCTCGGTGTAGTTGAAAATCTGCTCGCGGCGCTGTGCCATGACCCCCTGCACAAAGTAATACACCTGCAGGAAGCAATAGAAGGGGTACAGCTTGTGGAGGGACTTCAGACGGGTGTTCAGTGACTCGGACGCGTTGCTGGTGATGTATTAGTGGGAGGCATCGCAGAGCTACAAGGAGAGTGACGTTAGGAGAGTGATGGAAAGGGAATTGTCATTGAAGGGTCGTCCATTGCTGCCGTGAAGAATCGGACGGGTCTTGTGGATGATACCTGCACCATGGACTTGTTTGATGCGTGGGTCGGATGGGCAAACATCAAGCGGATGTGGTACTCAAATGGACTTGGCCCATGTCCTGCTGACCCATGCAACATGTGTTGGCTCATGGGTGTCAAACCGCCGCATCGCCGTCCAGCATGGTGCCCCCCTCACTAGCCGCCATGGGTCCATGCGGACCCACTGTGGTGTGCTAGGTTGTAAACCATGAAACATTTGACGTGACACACTACATACTAGGTACGTTTGAATGATGAATCGTGATACAAACAGAGATTGATTAGGGTCAACTAACGCGTTTCCTACATCTCTTTCATTGTCAATGTTTTCACGGGCAAACATGTCTTCTTCGGATCCGCTGAAGCTTCAAGGTCGTCCCATGCCACCGCTAACTTTGTGGGGAGGAGATCCAGATGCTCCTCAAGTGGGTCCATGGGGAGAAATCCTTTCTGCACGTCCTCGTATGGACCAGTTTGATGCATGGGTCGCATGGAACAAGATCAAGAGCCTGTGGGACGCCAAGAACTTGGGACCTCCTCCAAGTGACCCATTCGACATGTGCCACATCATGTGTGTGAAGCTGCCTCATTGTCGTCCCATTAGGTACCAACCACACTGTTAGCCCTGGGTCCATCCGGACCCTCTCTGGTGGGCTAGACTCTGATGCACTTAGGTCACTGAAGGACTGGGTATATTGCGTATATTGAGAAGTCATTTCATGTATATTCTACCCGGTATTCTTGTATCATTCCGGTCTCATTTAACACACATGTGACAGGTCCGACAGAGTTGTATGAACTGAGTTTGGTAGAACATTCAAGAAAGTGGATGTATTTCATGGTAACTAACTACTTTGGACAAGACGCCTATTACTTTCGGATGTGTGTGTTGTCTTGGATTAATACTGACCAAAGTGACCTCTTTGGACAGGACTGTTATTTGTACATTACATTATATTTGTCATGTACCCGGTAGATGATGTTTGTTTCCAGAATTTATAACAGTCCTTTGCCATGTTTCTATTGAAATGGAAACAATACCAAGCATGTATTAGAGTTTTCCACCAATGAATGATATTGTTAACCAAAGATTTGCATGAAATTTCCAAGATAACTTTCTGCAGCCTAAAGACTACTCAAATGGACCAGGCTTCCCGTTCACGAGCCACTGCTGCACTCCGGGGGGGGGGGGGGGGGGAGCGTGTGGATCCACCCTACAATGTCACACATGGGGCACAACTGGCCAGGACTGGCAGTCGCCAGTGGCGGATCGGAAGTAAAGATGATCCTATCCTTGATTTCTTCTTAAAAATTATAGAACACTTCTTCTGGAGTGTACTCAAGCAGAGTTTCCATGTCAAATGGTTCAGGGCAGGTGCTGTAATACAGCCGCACCTCCAAACGCATCCATTTGGACTGCACTCTGGACAACAAGTAACATGTGCCATCTCCACATACGAATGAAGTGAATAGAGGCAGTGCTGTTGGGAACAGTGTGCACTTCATTGAGTTATCGGGCAAAAGAACGAGAGAAATAGAAATGCATGTGTTATGAACTTTCTACTTCACAGGGCTGTACACTGTCGATACAAAAACTTTGGTGTTTAGTATGTTCTGTTGTAAGACTACTTAGTTACACACACTGCTTCATTTTCCTTCTCAGGTTAGGAACAAAGTAGAGTTCACCATGTTGTCTCATGAAAATCACACACTAACCAATTAAAACTTCACATAGTCAAGGATACACATCCCCCTCTAACACAACCACTCTAGCTTCTGGATCACAGACTCAGGCTGTCCAGTGCTCATGCCGACTCAACCGTAGGTCCAAGAATTAGATGTGATGAGAAAGCAGGTCTGCGGCCAATGAACAATCTCCTGTAATCCTATACCAAAACATGTACTTGTTGTTAGGAGGTTGTTAACTGATTTCAAATGAAAGGAATGAGTACAGATGTATTGATCAACATGCTCAATGAACCTCCTCACCTTATATCCCAAGAGCATCCATGCCTCTAACTTCATGGCTCTCCACTTTGTCTTCTGCTTCATCATCTGCATCCTCTTCTCCTGTATTGCCTTGTACGTCGTCTTCTCCTGGATCGCCTTCTGCATGCTCCACCAGGCCACCATATTGTTCCATGAATCTGGCACCCTCTGCATCGTGCCTTTCTTGTGTCAACAATTCGTTCTCTGGATCTGCCGCATACCCTAGTGAGTCCTCACTGCCACTGTCTTATACATCGTCGTCGAAGTTGTTTGTTGCTGCCTCTCCAACCTCTTCGTCTGTCAAGGACCCCCTGGGGTATGCTTTAGGGGCATCAAAGTCGTCGTTTGCTGCCCCTTTTCCTGCCTGTCCACCACTTACTATGTCACGTCCCGCTTCTTCTCTTCCTGCTCCTGTTCCTCCTGCTGCTGCTGGTGCTGCTGCTGCTTCATGATCAGATCTTAGCGCTGCTGCTACCTTGTGAGGACGCGGTGAAAGAGGGTTGGGGCTTCTTTTCTTTGTGTGGCCCTTGGGGCCACACTTGGGGCAGATGAAGTTGCATTTGCGGAGCGGCACACGCTCCATGGAGGCCATCCTTGGCCTACCATGGCCTCGCCGTGGTCCTGGTTGCCCCCAGCCAGACGGTGCAACGCGGATTGGGGATGTTGCAATGGACGGCATGGGATTGCCGTACGTGAGGCTCCAGTACCTCACCGTCTGGCCAGGGTTCATGTGCGCTGTCGGATCTTCACCCACCTCCATCATGACGGCACATGCGTGCTGGCACGGCTGGCCATACTCACGCTAGCGACCACTATCGCAAGATGCCCGAAAAATATCAACACGCCGGCGGACATGGATTGGGCCACGTACCATAGCCATGTGCGGCCCCTCCATCATGATGTCGTAGTTGCGAGGGATGGCAAAACTGTGCAAAAGCCATTTTACAGGGGCCGGTGCAAGTGTCTCGGCGCAATTGACAATCTGCTCGCGGTGCTATGCCATTATCCCCTACACAAAGTAATACACCTGCAGGAAGTAGTAGAAGGGATACAACTAAGGGAGGGACTTCAGACGGGAATTCTGTGACTCAGACGTGTTGCTGGTGATGTGTCCCCTTCTAGGAACCAGGTACATGTATGACGTCTACTTTTGTAGGGGTATGCCACCCTGTCCGTCTTGGCCTGGGATGAGGTAGTTCGCTGCACGCTCGCTAACGGCCCGTAGGTGGCGTGCCGCTCGGTGGAACTGCACGTGGGTCAGGGCCTATGTGCACTTCCACGCCCAGTAGCAAGCCTTCTTGCCGAATATCTCGTGGATGTTCCACTGCAGATGCCAGGCACAATACGTGTAAGTAGCGCATGGCAGGTGTCAATCGAGAGCCTTCGCAAGGCCTACTTCTCTCTGTGACACAGTCAGAACACCTAGAGAACATGTTGTGGAATAAGCACGTGCCAGCTGTAAGCAGAACCACAACCACGTTTCTTCATTCTCACTTGACATGAGTGCCCAGGCCATGGGGCATGCATGGTCGTTTGCGTAATTAAACTGAGCGACCAACATCACTTGCTTGTGACCGTTCTTCACAAACGTGCCATCCATTGTGATGATGCGTCGTGAGTATTCCCAGCCAAGGCAAGTGGCCCTTGGTGCCACAAACACCCACTTGATCTTGTTGTTGGCATCCATCTCCGCCACGGCATGCGTTACTGGATCCACACGTTTCAGCTGCACGTAGACAAAAGCCATAAGTCAAACTTTACCACACCAGAGTGAAAATAAATGTGAGCAGCCATGCACGAGTGGCATCAGGACATACCTCTTGAGACAGTGCCAGAAAGTAGGCCCATGATTTGGCCTTGGCCTCCATCAGTTGGGCCTGGGCCAATGATTGAGCACGGTACAACGGCATTTGGGACAGTATGTGGCAAGCTATCCACATGGTAGTTCGCGCGGGACTCCCATGGCCAATAGTCGGCGTACAGTAGTGACCTTATGTCAAATGGGACAATTTGACTACCCCCAGCTTTGAAGATACAATAGCGCATACGTGCCACGCACAACCCCATCTCACGACCTCCACACATCGTACGTCAATACGTCCAGGCTCGCTGTGCACCCACTGCAACCCGAAGCGGTGTGCAACCGCGTGGTCCTCGATTGCCGCCCTGCATACAGCCATGTTGCGGTACTTTTGGCCCTCCACGAGTTGGTCACCATCGGCCTTTGTTTTCTTCATCGTGCTGTCGGGGGAGCTATCTGACGTACCTGCAAAAAAAAACAACAGTGACTTCATGAACGTTGAGAGAAAATTTGGGAGGATTGAAAAGTTTGCAAGTAGTACAAGTAGGCGCAGCGTTGTTGGATCCACTGCCGTTGACGTGGTTCACCGGAGGAGGGGACTGAGCTGGAGCTGGCGCTAGAGGAACTCCGTGTATGGGAGGCCGAGGAGCAGGTGGCTGAGATGATGGTGTAGCGGGTGGTGCAGCGGGTTGTGCAACGGGTGGTACAGCAGGTCGTACAATGGGTCATGCAGAGGGTCGTGTAGTGGGACGTGCAGCGGGTGGTGTAGTGGGTGCTGCATCGGGTCGTGCAACGGGTGGTGCAACGGGTGGTTCAGTGGATGGTGCAGCGAGTCATGCAGCGCGTGGTGTCACGGGAGGTGTTTCCGGTGATGTAGCGGGTTGTGTAGTGGGTGGTGCCATAGGTCGTCCAGCGCGTGGTGCCGCAAGAGGTGCAGGAGGTGGTGCAGCGGGTAACGACTTGACGGGTGGTGCAGCCGGCGGCTCCACTACCTTACCAGTGGAGCGCCACCCCGCAGACATGGGTGGGTTTGGCCGTCCAAGGTTGCACCGCCTTGGGTCTGAAGGCCCAGATACAGTTGTCATATCTGTTGCCGGCGAGGCCGCATGACGGGGAGGTAGTGCCCGTGGCACGCGAAACTGAGACACCATGGGCAAGCCACCATGGCCGGCGGAGATTTCCCGTTGTCGTGTAAGTGTGCCTAGCGGATGTGAGAGCGCGACAATTGTAGGACGCAGTACTTCAGCACATGAGAGGGATGGGCGAGTGGGCGGCCTTGTGGAATCTCTACACACCGGTCGGGAGGAGGCAGGAGCCTTCGCCCTCTGGGCACTGGTCCGGGTTTGGGGCGCCATTGCGTCAAGAATGGGTACATCGGTATTTTCTCAACACAATATATGTCTCACGTACCTTGAACTTTGACTCACCTCGCTTGATTAGTAGAGACAACGCCATCTTGATGCTCCAGCGTGAACACACCTGCCTGCTCGCACAGCAACCGTGAAGGTTGAACCCAATAAAAAGAAAAAAGGAAGGAGGGTGACTTCCCCGAGCACGAGATTTGTGTGCTTCAGGAGCGTCTCCGCCAGCTTCAGACGAGCTCTCGGCCCCCACGATTGTCGCCTGAACTCCATCCCAGCGACTTCCCTCTTCCTGACGTCTTTCATATCCCTCGTCCCTCCCAGCCTGTGGTTTCTCAACCTACGGAGCGGCAACCCAAGGACTTTGAGACGCCGTCCCCATGGTATGTCAGCGAGGACAGCTTTGACTGCTGGGAGATCATCTTTGAGGTCTGGACCACTTCAAAGTACGTGTGGCCCTACTACCACAGTCTGTATCAGACTACCGACCCAGCTCAGGTGCTGACAGTGGCTAGGGTGATGCGCGGACTTCTCTACGCCATGCCGCGCGAGACCGTAGTTGACTTCCGTTCGTTCCTTGGCGAGGCGGGCACAGGCACCGGCGGTGATCCACGCAGGGGTTCAGACCTAGCATTGTCCCTGCTTGCTGCAGAGACACACGCCACCCGCACCGCGTACATCCGTGCCTTTCACTCCCTTCGTCAGGGGCCTTCCGAGCCTTCAGCCGACTACTGGCGACGCGCCATGCGCATTTACATGCGCCTTGGGACCTCAGGAGGTACATAGCTGTGGGCGCTCTGCATGATCATGCTCGGGGTTCGCCTTGAGCACACAGACATCTTCACAAGGTACAACGATGTCGTGCTCGAGCCTTTTTTGGCTTCAGTACAGCTTCTGCCCCGGGCATACCAGCTCTTCCTCCAGGTGACTTCCGCCCGTGAAGCAGCCGTGGCTCATCAGGAGATCTCTATTGCTGCCGTAGTCATTACATCACGACCGATGTCCCTCCTGCAGACTCCTTCTCCATCCTCTGTCACGTCCTCCTCCTCTCCTTCCACCCCGATTACACAGACTCAGACACAGGGTATTGCGGCAGTAGCACAGGGGAAGAAGGGGCGACGGAGGCACGGCTTGGGCCAGCAGCAGTCGCAGCAGCAGCCATCATCGGGTAGTGGCAGTGGACGCTCCGTTCTCTGCTACAACTGTGGAGGCGCCCATCGCTACACCGAGTGCCAACAGCCACTCGACTGGGCGTGGATTACTCGCGGACTCCAGCCTGCGCACACACTACGGTTTACGTCGAGCAGCACATCCTCCGGGCGTGCGGTGACCACGACCATAGCAGTTCTCGCCTCACCACCGGCGACCAGCGGTGACCCATACCCACGTGACCGCACCATCACGGAGCTGTGACACCTTCCGGCACTTCGCTTTCCGGGATGTACGAGTGTGTTGTCACAGCCAGGTGGTTCACAAACTGTCTGTTTGTCTGTTCTTGTGGCTCGAGATGACTCGTGTGGGGGGCACAGTCGGCATGTTATGACGATGGGCCTGACTGTACGGATTGGATTCATGAGTCTCACCTTTGTGCCCTTCATCGTTCCTCTCCACCTGCTGCCCAGCGTCCGTGTGAGGCCGAGTGTTCCATTGCCCGTTGTACAGTGACGTCCTCTAGTCGTGATTCCAGTGGCACTTGGATCATCGACTCTCGTGCCACTCATCACATGACCTGTCGTCGTAGTGACTTCGTTGTTCTCGGCCCTGTTGTGTATGTTCATGCCGTCCGCACAGGCTCTGGTCAGTCCTTGCCAGTCCTGGGTGTTGGAGTCGTACGTTTTGATGGTCCGTCTGGCCCCCTATATCTTTCCGAGGTGCCATTTGTGCCTGACCTTGAGCTCAGTTTGCTTTCTGTACATGCTTGCACACTAATGGGACTCTCTGTGGAGCACACTGATGGGACTCTCTGTGGAGCACACTGAAGAGTCCGCGACTGTGACTGCCATTGATAATCGTAGCGTTGTTCTTCGTGCCTCTGTTGTGGATGACCTGTATCGTGTCTCTCGGACTTCTGCTCCTTGCTCCTCCTCCTCTTCCGCTTGTATTTTTGTCATTGGTGTTCTGTCTCCTGAGCACCAGTGATTGATTCATTGCCGCCTGTGTCATGTAGGCTCCGACACTGTGTCGAAGCTCATTCGGACACAGTCCGCTCTCGGTCTTGACGCGGCTTCTTTCGAGAAGCCGCCCAAGACCGACTGTCTCTTCTGTGCTCAGGGTAAGATGCATCGTTGCACCTACCCTAACTCCCGTTCATGCGCACTTCGGCCTCTTGAGTTAGTCCATTTGGACCTTCTTGGTCCCCTGCCTGTCGAGTCTCTTTCCGATCGAGGCCGATACGTCCTGACCCTGACTGATGACTTCACCCGGATGCGGTGGGTCTACAACCTACGCCAGAAGAGTGACGCCGCTCTCGCGGTTCACCTCTGGCTAGTGATGGCTGAGCGTCAGTCCTGCCACACGCTGCACACCTTCCGCTCGGATCGCGGCGGCGAGTTTCTTGGCGAGATGGACAGCTTCTTCGCCGAGCACAGGATTTTTCACCAGGTCTCCGCCCCTGCTACTCCTCAGCAGAACGGTGTTTCTGAGCGCTGGAACTGCACCATGGAGGATGCGGTTTGCGCTATGCGGTCTGAGTGCGGTCTTCCGGAGTCCTTTGCTTTTGAAAGCTTCGCCTACATGACTTGGGTCTGGAACCGCCTCCCACACGGTCCTCTTCCGGACCACGTCACACCATGTGGACTTTGGTTTGGCCACCGTGCTGACTTGCGCCTCGCTTGCGTCTGGGGATCCTTGGCTTCTTTGTGTTACACCGCGCACCAGCAGGGGTCCAAGGTTTCACCGCGGGGTCACTTGTGTGCCTTCATTGGCATCTCCCCGCGGTCGAAGGCATGGCGTTTTTGGGACCTTGCTCGTCGTCGCCTTGTTGAGTCCCGTGACATGCTCTTCTTTGAGTCCCTCACCTACCGTGATCTGACCTTGATCATGTCGTTGTCCGTCACACACGTTCCCACGTGTGAGGTTTCTTGACGGATGGGGGAGTCTGCGCCTGCGAGCACCGCTCGCCAGGCTGATGTGTCCGTTTGAGCTCCCTCCACTTCCCCGGCTCTTGATGACCCAGTGATCATCGCTGTCGGTCTAGAGATCTCTCCAGCACCGCCGGTGCTTGCCCCTGTTCCCTCGTACCCTACATGTACCCATGATTCTATACCTGTGCGTACTCCTGTGACCGTACCTGTGTCCGCCGACAGTCCTGCCTCTGTGCGTGGACGTGCCTCACTTGTTCCCACTGTCACACCGAGTCCCGTGTCACCCACATCCGCATCTCCTCGCACGGCATCACCAAATCCCTTGCCTCAACCCTCCCCAGTTGCGATTGTCCCCGTTCTTGAGCCTGAGGTGCACCCCTTGAGCCCGGGTTACTCACGTGAGCCTGGCGATCGTCTTCGACCATTGGACTCCGGAGCCCAGAGAGTGTCTGGTCCCGCTCCCAGACGCCCTGCTCGCGGCATCGCGAGTGGTGATCCCGGCACAAAGGCCCTAGGCCTGAGTGTCCGCACTGAGTACATAGAGGTACATCCAGCGTGTCACATAGGGCACGACCTTGTCACTCGCGAGTTTCATGTCGCCTGTGATGCAGCAACTGATCTTGTGGTCATCAGACCTAGCACTGAGGCGTGCGCTCTTGCCACGCAGAGCTCTCCCTGTATGGCGCCTGACAGGGCACACAGATGGAAGCTCTCTCATCACAGGATGCTGACGCTTGGCGTGCTGCCTGCGAGGATGAGCTTCGCGCCATCCGAGAGCACAGAGTGTCACAAGGTAGTCGACCTTCCACCTGGGAGGAAGGCTATTCAGGTCAAGTGGGTATTTCGCAAGAAAGTGAAGCCGGGGAAGTGGAGGGAGCCTTGTGGCATTCCATTGACGAACGCCTGAGTGATTCACCACCATCCTGGTCTATGTCGACGACCTTTTGATCGCGTCTCCTTCACTGGAGGCCGTGAAGGAGGCCAAGGGTGTCCTCTAGACTGCCTACAGGATGAAGGACCTTGGTCCTGCAGCGGTGTTTCTCAGCATGGAGATCGTGCGAGACCGCAGATGTCGTACTCTACTATTGCATTAGGCCTGATACGCACGTGTTGTGGGGGAGCGCTTCAGCGACCTCCTTGGCGTAGTGCCCACGGCTTCCACACCTCTCACGCCTGACGGACAGGATGTCCTAAAGGTGGACGATCCCACATAGCATTTGGGTTGGTACTGACATGCAGTGTGCTGAGTTCTTGACGGAGGCACTAGCTTGCGGAAAGTTCCTGGTGGCCATTCGTTCTGTTGGACTTCGCCCCTTGCCTGAGAGTGATTGAGTGTGGGGTGTGAGTGTGTTCGTGTCACATTTTTCGTTACACCAGTTGTTGTACTCGTCTCAACACTGCACGCGTATGGACATACGTACCATCGGGTCATGGGGGAGTGTTGTGATTTGTGACGTTCCTGTCGACCTGTACAGTTTACTGTGACCACTCGGCCGTGTCCATACTCGTGCAGATCCCTGATGCAGACCCTGGTGGCACCGGTGCGTCATGTGGTGGCATACTACCAGCCTGGAGCTGACCGACGACCGTTCCAGGGCTCTAGACGCTACCCGGGACCTCCTATAGTTTTTTCTACAGCACATAGGAGTTTATCGGTGGACTGGCCGTGGGCCCGATTTGCATGTTTATGCATTGTGTATCCACCGTTTGATGCCGGATGGATGCATGTGACCAGTCGCAGCGTCCGGCTTTTTATTCTTCACGTCTAGGTTCAGACGGTGTAGCGTCTTGACATGTTTGCGCAGAGTTACAGCCAAAACAGTGGTTTTGGGCCTGTTTTAGGACTGACCTTGCATTTCCGCGTGCGACACCCGCCGTGCGCCGTGGCAGGTACTTATGCCATGGACCTGTCATTTGTCATTTCTCTCTGCAAATGCTATTGAAGCATTCTGACACTTTGCCTTGTCTCTCCTAGCCAGACCCCTACCGTCGTGTGCACGACTTGTGACTGTCGTCACCGTTTGACCAGGCACTGACACCTAGTCATCGACTGTGTCGCTAGGAAGCTTCCACGCATCTTCTCTGCTGGATCCTCTGGGCGTGCAATCAAGCGGACTGGAAGAGCGTGTGCATCTCGAGCCCCAGGTGGGATGAGTGCGAGTGCATCCATGACAACATGCCGATGCTCGTGATAAAGCATGGCGTAGCTCAGTGCAGAGCCAGGATGTAGGTCTGCAATGATAGCCGAAGTGGTTAAGTCGAGGGTCTTAGTGCCACGGTCCCCACTCACAACCGTAGGAGTGGAAGAGACACATGGAGCGACAGGGGGCCGAGACGCCACTGGGCGAGGTGCTACGGTATGTGCGTTCACTGATGGTCTTGGTCAGAGGCTACCGCCTGGGCCACGCGTGTAGCACGGCAGGACAGGAGATAGCACAGAGTCTGATGGGCCGACGGAGGCGGACGGGGTTGCTGGCCCGGAGGGACCAGTGGACGCGAATTGGGATGCTGGCCCTGAGGGGCCAGCGGACGTGACTGGGGCTGCTGGCCCAGAGGGGCCAGCGGACGCGACTGGGGCCGCCAGCTCGGAGGGGCCGGCGGGCGCGACTGGGATGGCTGGCCTGGAGGGACCGGTTGATGCGAGTGGGACGGCTGGCCCGGAGGGACCAGTGGACACGACTAGGGCGGCTGGCCCAGAGGGACCAGCGGACGAGACTGGGGCTGCTGGCCCAGAGGGGCCAACGGGCGGGACGGGGGCTCCTGGCTCGGAGGGGCCAGCGAGCGCGACAAGGGCTACTGGCTCGGAGGGACAAAGTGATGTGCATCCCGGAAGCGGCAGGACGGAGGACGGACTCACCACTCCCCAACGCGACGGGAGGAACACCGACGAGCCGGGGCGAACGAGTTCACGCGGATACAGGTCCTCAAAGAAGAGGGCATTGTGAGACTCGACGATGCACTTTTGAGAGGGATCCCAGAAGCGCCAAGCCTTGGAATGACGAGAGACACCAAGAAAGGTGCAAGGACGCCCGCGGGGGACGAGCTTACCATCCTGCTGTGGGGCGAGCAGCTACACGATGGCCACGCAGCCCCAGACGCGAGTAGGATGGAGGTCGGTCGTTGACCGCACCAGTGCTGGTACGACATCGACTGGCGGGGAAGGGGTCTGTGGGGAATCCGGTTCCAGACCCACGTCATGTAGGCCATGGCTTCAAAGTAGAAGTCATCGGAGAGGCCAGACTCAACCCGCATGGTGCGGACAACATCTGCCATGGTACGGTTCCACCGCTCAAAGACGCCATTCTGGGCGGGCGTACAGGGCGCGGACGTCTCGTGGTGGATACCGTTGGAGGCGAGGAAAGTCGTGGTCTCACCCATGTACTCACCACCACGATCAGAGCGAAAGCGGCAAAGAGATCGACCACACTCAGGCTCCGCAAGGACAATCCAGTTTTGAATGGCACGAGTGACATCGCTCTTCTGCCGAAGGCAGAAGACCCAGTAGTAGGCGTCCGTAAGGGTGAGGACATAGCGGCTGTGCTCTCTGACAAGCTCGATAGGGAGAGGACCCAGGACATCAGAATGGACCAGGTCTTGAAGGGCGGATGCACGGGAGGAGGACAGAGATTTTGTGGACCGGTGCATCTTCTCCTGAGCGTAATCAACGCACTCTGTGGGGCATGGAAGAGGGAAAGTCTCTGGGTCAAGGCCCTTGGCCGGCTGGGTGCGGAGTATTCTGTCTACGGTAGCAGAGTGGACGTGGCAAAGACGGCGGTGAAGGAGTCGGGTGTGTTGTGGCGAGAGCGTGCTGGTGAGGAATACATGGCCCGTGGCGGTCGACGAGGAGGGGACGGGAGGAGAGGAGGACAGATGAGAGACGTGCCACAGGTTGCCACGGGCGGTGGCATGTAAAACGACAAGACCGGACGGACGCAACGACACAGTGCCAACACCACGTGAGTGGACAACGTCCATGCTCATGTGGTTAAGGGCTGTAACAGACCGAAGGCTGAGCTCAAGACCTGGGACGAAAAGGACATCGGTCAAGAAGATATCACCGGCAGGACCACGGAAACGAGCGAGGCCAACACTACGGATAGGTAACAGGTGTCCGGAGCCCGTCCGGACCCCGGAGACATCCCCAACAGGAGCAAGCATACTAAAGGCCTCGCGAGAGGCCGTCATGTGATGCGTGGCTCTGGAGTCGATGATCCAGGTCTCGGCAGGGTCCTAGACCGGTGTCGCCAGAGCACTAATAGTCACATGGCAGCAAGCGAGAGATGCGGACGCGGTGGAAGGGTGCGCGAACCGAGACTGCCAATCATCGAGCCACGCGATGTTGTCACGGAAGGGGGCAGAGGAGATCATAGGGGATGATGAGACAGACGAGGAATTGGGACACGACTGCAGCTCTAGCTCAGTCATGCAAGGCAATGGGGACGAGCAGGAGGTGACGTAACTCACACTTCCATGGGAGTGACGGCGAGACGGGCCGAGCTGAAGCGCGATGAACGGCTCCAGCTGATGCTCGTGCGTGGATGGCCTGGGAGTGGAAACGGAGTGTGGAGTGATGGCGCCGGAGCTCGGATAGAAGGAGGATTGCCCCGGTGAGGGGAACGGAGGCGCCGACGGCTGCGGATGATACTACTTAGGAGCTGGCGTCTGGGGGACCGGTGTCGCGGTCGTAGGAGTGGAGCCGCTGGACGGGCTCGAGGCGTCAAGGGTGGCGATAGCTATGGCGGCAGAGGCGAGACGTCACTACCACTGGCGACGCATGGTGGCAATGACGCACGCCTCATCTGTCGGTAGCGGGCACGTGTACCACCCGTGCACTGGCTAGCCACAGTCCTTGTGGACCGAGCCACTGCTGGACTGAGTCGACTACTGCTACGGCTGCTTCTACTGCTGATCCTTGCCCTTCTTGCTCCGACGCTTCTTCTTCCCCGGTGACGAGGAGCTGGTGGAGGAAGAATTGGCTGCGGGAGAAGCGACTGCCACAATAGTGATGGCATGGGAGGCAAGGGCCTCTGAGCGCTGGAGACGGGACTCCAGGTGAACTTCCTCAATTCTAAGGAAGAGCTCGTATGCCCAGGGCATGAGGGTACCCTGGGCCGCCATGGTGGAGAGGACGTCCTGGGAGTAGTGGACGAAGATGTCCACGTACGTGCTGGAGGCACCGTGCTTGATGGTGAGGAGCGCGGCTAGAGGGGGTGGAGTGGAGGTGCCTAGGCAGCGGCGGATGTCCTCAGCTCGCTGCCAGTACGCGGTGACTGTCTTGGTCTCCCCCATGTGCAGGGAGTTGAACTCACGCAGCAGACGGCTGGTCTCAATGTTGCTGGACAGGCGGTGAGGACGAGTGAGGACATGCCACACGGCTGCTGGGTCTGGGGTGTCGCTCGTGGTAAACTCACCGAGAAAGGGCTCTAGGGCCAAGCGAGAAGCCGGAGGAGCGACGGGGACAAGGGCGCGTACGGCGCGACCGGCGTCATACAACTGGTCGGCTTGGGTGGAGTCGTACGGGAGGGTGTAGTATGCCCACAGACCCTCATCCTGCGCCCATATGCGGAAGCTGAACTCCCAGCTCCGGAATTGCTCGCCGGCCTAAAGCGACGGGGGCGGTGTCTCAAAGTCCTTTTGCTTCCGACCGGCGTCCAGAGTGGGGTCAAGGACGACGGTCACTGTTTGTCACTGTCGCTGAGTATACTGCTGTACCAAGTGATACGTGGCAGCGGATACAGCGGTGGTGGTGTCCGTAGGAGGAAAGAACGGCGGAGGGGCATTGGTGGCAGTGTGTGAGGCCAGTGGCTGCAATGCTGCGAGCTGCTGCGTCAGGGCGGCCAGCTATTTGCTGAATTGTAGTCTGGGGATCAGAGGTACCAGCAATGATGCCTGTGGGCTGTTGCTGCTGCTGTTGCTGCTGCTGCTGTTGTTGCTGCTGCTGCTACTGCCGCTGCTACTACTGTTGCTGCTCCTGTTGCTGCTACTACTTCTACTACTAGTACTACTGTTGCTGCTGTAGCTACTATAGCAAGAAAGGGGGGCTCGGGGTCCTCCCAACAGAGGAGGACCCATCCCCAGTGGGGCTGTTAGTTGTGGTTTGGTGCCTTTATGTTTTTTTTTTCTGTGCTACTGATATCAGCAATGATGTCAGCTTAGGACAGCTGACGTCAATAGCTGCCGCCGCGTTATCTGCAAGGCTACTGCTATAGATGTCTCTTCCCCTTTTTTGTTTTTTTTTTTCTGTATTGATGACGTCAACAGTGATGTCATCAGTGACTTCAGCAGCAGGATGTTGATGTCAGCAACGACAGTTGTTGGGATTGCTGCTATAGCTGCTCCTATTGGTGTTGTAGCTCTAGCCACTATTGTTGTTGCTGCTGCTGCTACTGTTGCTGCTACTACTGCTGCTGCTGTTACTGCTGCTACTACTGCTACTGTTGCTACTGGCGGGGTAGGGATCTTGTTTTTTCCCCTTTTCTCTCATCATAGCGAGCTCGCTACTCGTTGCGAGTGACGAGCCGCGAGTAGCGAGCTCGCTACTCATTGCTTGCTGCGAGCAGCGAGCTCGCTGCCAGCAGCTCGCTGCTCGAAGCGAGCAGCGGGCTACGGGCAGCAGCTGCTGCTACTGCTGGCTACAGCTCGGAGCAGCAGCCAGCAGCAACTGCGTGCAGCAGTAGCCGGCAGCAGCAGCAGCTCGCAACAGCTCGTAGCAGTAGCAGCCCGCACCACCTGCAGCAACAGCGAGAAGCAGCTAGCAGTAGCAACAGCCGTTGCTGCTGCTACCACCGATTATTGCTGCTGCGAGCTGCTATGATCTGCTACTGCTGCCGGCTGCCGCTCGCTGCTGCTGCTGGTGGTGCGGGCTGCTGCTGCTACGAGCTGCTGCGAGCTGCTGCTGCTGTTGCACACAGTTGCTGCTCGCTGCTGCTACCACTACTCGTTGCTGCTACAAGCTGCTACTACGGGCTGCTGCTGTCAGTCACACCTGGATCACGTCGTCGCGTGCGTCGTCGCCAGCAGGTGCCTAATGTGGCCTGCCGCTCACCTCCTCGCATCAAGCGTGGGGGTCAGTGTTGCCGGAAACAATCCGGCAGCATTTCCCCTGGCCCAGTGGCCGTGGGAAAAATTCTGACGCTGCCACCAGGCGGGTCAACCTTGGCGGAAAAAATCCGGCAGTATTTCCTGTGCACTGGCGTGTATGGAGGTCCGTCGGCGTTGTCTGGCACATGTACGTTAGTCTTCTGCTTCTGCTACTATGCTCTGGCTCTAATACCAAAATTTGAAACGCTAGAAAGCAAGTTGGGGCAGTAGCGTTGTTGATGCAGCGTGTGGGCTTCCACACTCGTTGCTTAAGTCTGCTGCCCCCTCAGTCTACTGCTCTAGAAACCAAGTCTGCAAGCTCTGGGTTTGTTACTCAGAAATGCGCGCGCCAGTGTTAGCGCCAGAAAGCAGTTTAAAACTGAAAGTGACTGATTAGGAATGAAGAATAAGCACCAATGGGAGACCCCTCCAAGTTCTAGCTCCCCCCACTAGTCTAGAACTTGTTACTCAGTTAACCAGCCAATCAGAAAATAGTCCTAGACCTACTTTTTGGCATGCAGGGTTTTCTCGGTGAGCCCTACCAGACGCCCGACAGCCCAAAACCCAGGCGTCGTCCGTTTTGCCTGAAAACTGGACCATACCATGATACCGACGCTGCGAACGCAGTCGTGCGGTCAGAATCAGCTAGAAAAATAGCAGGAAAGTGTTATGGCTGCCCGATCTAGGCAGTGCCTACGACAGTCAATGATGCCAGACAATGCCACACAACAAGAGACATGGATCCTAGGCAGAGCAAGGTGCTGCAACCGCAATGGCACAGCCAGAAACAACGCTGGGTGCATGTAGACAGCATCTGCGGTGGCAGTGACCGCCGGGGGCTCGACCGCCGAGGAGGCCTGCCGATGGAGCTGGGCACGTCGCTGGAGGGAGGAGGCCCCAGCGAATTGCGAGTAGGCCTCAGCATACGTTGGCTCCACCGGACGACACTCCAGCAATGTCAAGTCTCGCCGTCAGTCATCTGCACGCCGATGTACACAAGTTGGGAGGAAAAAACAGAGCATAATGAGAGATGCACAAAAATCAACAATGTGGTCTGGTCGAGTTCAACGCTTAATGTAAAATATGCTTTGACGGATAGACTTGTGCAGGGGTGTATGTCCTTCCATAATGTTTGGCATTGATTGTCCCTTTTCCTATTGGGATTTTTGTTATGACGGTCAGGGAAACCTTTGGATGATGTGACGGTCGACAACGATGAGGACTTAGGCTCGCTCCTAGCACACACTCCTCTAGCTCTCCTACCTCTAAGCTTTCAAGTGGCACGGCCTTGATGCATGGCGTGTGCATTGTGTTGAAGTTGTGTCCAGTTTTTGCCCACTCACACCTATTATGCCCTCTTCCCTCACCACTGTTGGTTTTTGCGCATCTCTCATTGTGCTCTGTTGTGTCCTCCCAGCTTGTGTACATCGGCGTGCAGATGACTGACGATGAAACTCGACGCCGCTGGAGTGTCCTCCGGTAGAGCCGATGCACGCTGAGGCCTACTCGCAGTTTGCTGAAGCCTCCTCCCTCCGGGGACGCACTCAGCTCCATCGGCAGGCCTCCTCGCCGGTTGGGCCGACGACGGTCACTGTCACTGCAGATGTTATCTGCATGCGTCTGCAGTGTCATGCTCTGCCTAGGGTCCATGTCTCATCTTGCATGGCACTGTTTGGCATCTTGGACTATCGTAGGTACTGGTCGGGTTCGGGCAGCCATAACTCTTTTCTGCTATTTTTCTAGCTGATTCTGACCGCACGACTGTGTTCGCAGCGTCGGTATTTTGGTATGGTCCAGTTTTCAGGAAAAACAGACGATGCCCGGGTTTTGGGCTGTCGGCCGTCTAGCACGGCTCACCGAGAAAACCCTGCCTGCCAGAAGATAGGTCTAGGACTATTTTCTGATTGGTTGGTTAGCTGAGTAACAAGTTTTACAGAGCTGGGGGGAGCTAGAACTTGGAGGGGTCTCCCATTGTTGCTCATTCTTCATTCCTAATCAGTCACTTTCAGTTTTGAGCTACTTTCTTGCGCTAACACTGGCGCGCGCGTTTCTGAGTAACAAACCCAGAGCTTCCAGACTAAGACTCTAGAGCAGCAGACTGAGGGGGCAGCAGACTTAAGCAACGAGCATGGAAGCCCACACGCTAGATCAACAACGCTGTTGTCCCAACCTGCTGCCTAGCCTTTCATTATTGGTATCAGAGCCAGAGCGTAGCAGCAGCAGCAGAAGACTGGCATGTAGGTGCAAGACAACGCCGGCGGACCCCCATACACGCCAGTGCAGGGTAAATGCTGCCGGATTTTTTCCGGCAGCATTGACCCGCCTGGTGGCGGTGTCAGATTTTTTCCCACGCCCACTGGGCCAGGGAAGATGCTGCCGGATTTTTTTCTGGCAGCATTAACCTCCACGCGTGACGCGAGGAGGTGAGCGGCAGGCCGCGTCCGATACCTGCGGGCGACGACGCACGTGGCAATATCACCCAGGTGGAATGACTGGCACCAGGGAGCAGCAGCAGCAGCCTGTAGGAGCAGTAGCGGCAGGCAACAGCAGCAAGCAATGGCAGCAACAGCCAACAGCAGCTGCGTGTAACAACAGCAGCCGGCAGCAGCAACAGCTCATAGTAGCAGTAGCAGCCAGCAGCAACAGTAGCTTGCAGCAGCTCGCAACAACAACAACAGTAGCAGCAGATCACAACAATAGTAGTAGCGGCAGCAAGCAAGAGCAGTAGTGTGTAGCGAGCAGCAGTAACAGCAGCGTACAGCAGTAACAGCAAGCTGCAACAGCCGTAGCAGCAAGCAACAACAACAACGAGCAGCAACAGCACCCGGCTGCAGCCAGCAGCAGCTGTTGCTTCTCGCAGCCTGCAGGTTGCCGCGAGTGGTGGACTGCAAGCAGCAAGCCCACTATTCGCTTCAAGAAGCAGACTACTGGCAGTGAGTAGCAAGCTCATTGCTAGCAGCCCGCTGCCCACAGCAAGCAGCAAGGCTCGCTTTACCAGAAAAAAAGGAAAAAAAGAGGAGAAAGAAAATTCCCCCATCCCAGCAGTAGCTGCCACAACTGTTGTAGCAGCCACAGCAGCCGCAACAACACGCAACAGCAACTGCAGCAACAGTAGTAGTAGTAGCAGCAGCAGCTACTGCAACAGCAGTGTAACAACAGCAGCTACAACAGCAGCAGTTGCTACTGCCACAGTAGTCGAAGTTGCAACTGCAATAGCAGCTACAGCAATAGCAGTAGCAGCAACAGCAACAGCAGCGACAAGTAGCGGCAGTGGTAGCAACAGTAGTAGCAGCGGCATAAAAAACAACAGCCGTTGTAGCTACGTAGTAGCAGCCGCAACAACTGCTACTACTGACGTCAGTATCCAGCCGCTGATGTCACTGCTGACATCATCCACCAAAAAAAGAGAAGGGAGGGAAGAAACTCTATAGCAGGAGCAGGAGAAGATAATGCGGTAGCAGCTGCTGACGCCAGCCGTCCTAGACTGACGTCACTACTGACATCAGCAGCACACAAAAAGAAACAAAGAAAGGAAGCACCAAAACCCACCATGGCCAATAGCCCCAGTGGGGAGGGGTCCTCCTCTGTTGGGGGGATCCCCAGGGAGGATACCCCCCCCTTTTCTTGCAGTAGCTGCAACAGCTGCAGCAGCAGCAGCATCAGCATCAGTAGTAGCAGCAGCAGCAGGAGCAAGAATAGTACTAGCAACAGCTGCAATAGCAGGAGCCGCAGCAGTAACAACAATAACAGTAGCAGCATTAGCAGTAGCAGCAACCAACAGTCGTCGTCACCGGCACTCCTGATCCCCTGGCTATCAGTCAGCAACAGCTTGTCGCTTTGACGCAGCAGCTCGCAACACTGCAACCCCTGACCTCACAGACTCCCTCTAGTGTCCCGCCACCATTCATCCCTCCTAGGCACGCCAGCCTTGCTGTGTCGGTTGCCACGCAATACCTGGCACAATAGAAGACTCAGCGTCAGCGGTAGACAGTGACCTCCGTCCTTGGCCCCACTCTGGGTCCCGACCGTAGGCAAAAGGACTTTGAGACGCCGCCCCCGCCGCCTCAGGCCAGCAAGCAAATCCAGAGCTGGGAGCTTAGCTTCCGCATCTGGGTGCAGGGGGAGGGCCTGTGGGCATATTACACCCTCCCGTACGACTCCATCCAGGCAGACCAGCTGTATGACGCCGGTCATTCCATACATGTCCTTGTTCCCGTCGCTCCTCCGGCTTCCCGCCTGGCCTTAGAGCCCTTTCTTGGTGACTTCACCGCTGGCGGCACCCCCGACCCTGCAGCCACATGGCACGTCCTCACTCGTCTGCATCGCCTGTCCAGTGAGGCTGAGACCAGCCGTCTACTGCGGGAGTTCAACTCCCAACACATGGGGGAGTCCAAGACAGTCACCGCTTACTGGTAGCGGGCTGAGGACATCCTCCGTCGCCTAAAAACCTCTGCTCCACCCCCTTTTGACGTGCTCCTTACCATCAAGCGCGGTGTCACCAACGCGTACGCGGGCGTCTTCGTGTACTATTCCTAGGACCTCCTCTCCACCATGGCGGTCTAGGGCACCCTCATGCAATGGGCA
Source organism: Penium margaritaceum (assembly GCA_023375785.1). NCBI lineage: Eukaryota > Viridiplantae > Streptophyta > Zygnematophyceae > Desmidiales > Peniaceae > Penium > Penium margaritaceum. The sequence goes on from SZWC01006156.1 coordinate 138,114, forward strand.
TACGGGGTCTTCCTCATGATTGAGGAAGCTCATCTAGAGTCCCGCCTCCAGCGCACAGAGGCCCTTGCCTCCCTTGCCGTCGCTGCACTGGCCGTCGCTTCCCCCAAAGCAGCTACCTTTACTAGCTCCTCCTTGCCGGGTAAAAAGAAGAAACAAAGGAAGAAGGGCAAGGGACAGCAGCAACAGTAGTCAACCGGGTCCAGTGGCGGTGGCTCGGTCTGCCACAATTGTGGCCAGCCAACGCACGGATGGTACACCTGCCCGCTGCCGACGGATGAGGCGTGCGTCATCGCCACCATGTGGCGCCAGCGGGAGCATTGTCTCGCCTCTGCCGCCGTCACTGTCACCCCCTCTGACGCCTCGACCCCGTCTAGCAGCTCCACTCCTCTGACTACGACACCGATCCTATAGATGCCAGCTCCAGAGCAGCATCATCCGTAGCCGCCGGCGCCTCCGTTCCCTTCACCGGGACAGCCCTCCTTCTATCCGGGCTCAGGCGTCATCACTCTGCGCTCAATCTACACTCCCGGGCCATCCACGCGTGAGCGCCAGCTGGAGCAGTTCATTGCGCTTCAGCTCAGCCTGCCTCGTCCTCCCCCCCAGGGAAATGCGAGTTGCGTCACCTCCTGCTCGACCCCCTTGCCTTGCATGACTGAGATTGAGCTGCAGCCATGTTGTACGTCCTTTGTCCACCGCCATCCGGGTCTCCTCTGCCCCCCTCCGTGATGACGCCGTGTGGCTTGATGATTGGCAGTCTCGGTTCGCGCCCCCTTCCACCGCGTCCGCGTCTCTTGCTTACTGCCATGTGACTGTTAGCGATCCGGCGACTCCAATCCAAGACCCGGCCGAGACCTAGATCATCGACTCCGGGGCCACGCATCACATGACGGCCTCTCGCAAGGCCTTTAGTATTCTTGGTCCTGTTGGCGATGTCTCCGGTGTTCGGACGGGCTCGGACCAGGTGTTACCTGTCCGCGGCGTCGGTGTCGTTCGTTTCCATGGTCCTGTCGGTGATGTCTTCCTGACCGACGTCCTTTTTGTCCCCGGTCTTGAGCTCAGCCTCCTGTCCGTTAGGAGGAGTTTGACAACTTGCAATAATGATCTTTAGATGTCTCAAAACAATTCAGTCAACCTCTTGATGGCGCTAGATTTTTACAAAGATAAAGCTCGATATTCTCAAAATTCCCCAACATCTTACTAGATTTTCTCAAAGCTACCAGTCACAACGCTACATCCCATGCATCACTCAACTCGAGCACCCAAACGCTGGAGCGCCATTTTGTTTCTTGCTATTATATATATGCGCTAAAAATGTGCAAACATGCAATGAAATAACACTTATAGATTATCCAATCGACTCCATTCCTCGTGTCATCTACTCTTGCAAATCTCTCCCCTTTCAAATATCCACGCTCCGCTTGTCATAACACTTAGTATCAGAGCACAGCGGCTTTGGAGGGGTAGCCAACATAATTGCTATGCGGTAATAACCTTGCATAAGTTTTCAGCTCACCTCCACAATCTATAAGTGTTAGAATCATTTTGGAGCATACAGGCCCATGCTTGACAAAACAAAAAATCTAGTGGTGAGTGGGAGACATGTATTTGGTGACTTCTAGACACAAAAATTAATCAATAGATGAGGGGAAGTAAAATGATCCATATAGAAAGCTTATGTACAAGTGACTTATGGCTAGCCGGCCAGGCCCCTTTTGTTATGCCGATCGGAACGTGGGTGGTTCACAAGGATCAGGGGTGAAGCATAAGACAATTTGAGGAATTGGGATAAATGGATGATTTGTGGTAGACAATAAGTGTACTTTAGTGGTAGGTGTCGAAAGATTCAAGCCCATACATACAATGATGGGAATCACAATTAGGCATACATTGGGCCTTTGGTGCTCGTGTCGAGCAATGCGCACGATGTTGCGTCGTGAGTGGTCACGTCAAGAAACTCTGCTACAAGGTTGAGGGGTTTAAAAAACAGGGGATTGACCATATATCATAGAATTCTCGATAACTATCACCATATCCACGTTTCGCACGTTAACCACGCCATATCAGGTGAGCTTGGAACATTGGGACTTTTTTGCTCTTTATGAACGCTATATCCAGTGAGCATGGAAAAAAATTTGCTATATCTGAATGAACATGCTATGTCGACACCGCATGTCCTCTAGCGACAGCATGCTCATGTCGTCAGACATGAAAGAAAAATCACAAGGGTGAAATAGCTCAGACATCCATAACACAAAGTTTGACTCTCATCCACCCATAGTTTGGAAGAAAAGCAACAATCCGCCGTCATTCGGAAGGAAAGCAACCATCCATCCGTCGCTCTCTTGGAAAGCAACCATCTATCCATGGTACTTTCACTTACAACTACATTTTTGCGTGTAGTTTCCGCAGTCCGTACAATGAGACACTACATGGCCTTGAGTGAGACTATAAATGTGTACACATTTACAAAGAAATAATCTGTTCGGCGGTCCTCTCCATCACGAAAGGAAGGGGTATGTGCTTTTCCGTAATAATAGAGTTTTTCTGGTGGCTTCGGTGATGCTTCTCGTATTCCATGCTGACGTTAGTTACACACGTGAACAATACAAAGGATGAAACACGGTCTGCATGCGCTGATGCCAGCCTGACTCCCGAACCTGCATGTGCGCAAACCGAGGCGCTCCACTCAGCCCCGTCCCCTGTCGCATGTGTGTAGTGAATGCGGACTGGCTGCATAAGCCGTCCATGTACGAGGTAATGGTCCATGACATGCCGAGGCCAAAGTCACATTCTGCGTGAGCATGGACGTTGGGTAGGGACCCCCCCCCCCCTAATGTTCGTTCACTTTTGGATTCTCCGGTGCCGAATTGCGATGATGCCGGGGATTATTGTCTTCGTGGTGGAGCGTCAACATGGCGCTCTCTCTTCTAATCAAGCGAAGTGAGTTCAATTGCAGGGTACCTGAGCTATATATCACGTTCAGAAAATGACGATGTATCCATTCTTCGCGCAATGGCGCCCCAGACCCAGGGCAGTGCCCGGAGGGCGGAGGGTGCTACCTCCGTCCACCCGGTGCGAAGAGATTCCACAAGGCCGCCATCTCGTCCATCCCTTTCATGTGCCGAGGCATTGCGTCCTACAACTCCTGCACTCTCACATCCGCTAGGCCCACTTACACGAAGACGGGGAATATTTGCCGGCCAGGGTGGATTGCCTGTGGCGTCTCAGTTTCGAGTGCCACGGGCGCTATCTCCCCGTCATGTGGCCTTGCTGGCAACAGGCACGACAACTCTGTCAAGTCCTTCAGACCCTAAGTGGCACAACCTTGGACGGCCCAACCTACCGACGACGGCGGGGTGGTACCCCAGTGGCGTGGTTGTGGCGCCGTCGGCTGCACCACCCGCCGAGCCATCGCCCGCTGCACCACCCGCTGCACCACCCGTGGCACCATACGCTGGACGAGCTGCGGCACCACACGCTGCAAGACCCGCTACACCACCCACTGCACCACCCGCTGCACCAATTTCTGCACCACCTGTTGCACGTCCCGGTGCACGATCCGCAGCACGACCCGCTGCACCATCCGTTGCACCACCCGCTGCACCACTCGCTGCACTACCTGCTTCACGTCCCGGTGCACGACCCTCTGCACGACCTGATGCAATAGCCGCTGCACCACCCGCTGCACAACCCGCTGCACCACATGCTGCATGTCACGTTGCACGACCCTCTGCACGACATGATGCACCAGTCGCTGCACCAGCCGCTACACGACCCGCTGCACCACCACCTCAGCCACGTGCGTATCAGCCTCCCGAGCACGGAGTTCATCCAGCGCCGGTTCCAGCTCAGCCCCAGAGTCCAGCATACCACGTTTTCAACCGTGACTCAGGTGCCAAAGAAGAACCCTTCTTCTGGCCTAACAGAGATCAGGACTATGAGGACTGGGAAAGACGTTTGGAAGACAAAGCTGCGGAGAACATGCAGTTGTTTTGGATGGAGCCACGCTCCCCGGACCAGACCGAGGCTCCACCCTATACACATTCCTGGGCAAGGCACCGTGTTCTCTGTCCTAGTGGCTCCACTGGTAATTTGTGCATGCCATGTTTGTACTTCGTTACACATCATGCTGTGGTGGATGTCCGCACTGGACGATGTGCCGTCTTTCTACTTCATCACGCAGATGGTGCCATGTTTTTCCATGCCCACAAGCACAGTCTCCAATCCGCTCTTCTTTTAACTGAATGCTTACGAACGTTCTGTCATGTCCTTGTGCAGGTACGTCAGACAGCTCCCCCAAAGGCACGATGAAGAAAAGAAGGACCGATGGTGACTTGCTCATGGAGGGCAAAAAGTACTGCAACATGGCTGCCTGCAGGGCGGCAATCAAGGACCATGCGGTAGCAAACTGCTTCGGGCTACAGTGGGTGCGCAGCGAGCCTGGACAGATCGACGTACGCTGTGTGGAGGCTGTGAGACGGGACTGCTTGTGGGACGTACACACAGTTTTATCTTCGAAGCTGGGGGCGGTAAACTATCCCATGTGACAGAAGGCCACGGATACACACCGATTATTGGCCATGGGAGCCCTACACAAACCACTAGGTGGATAGCACGCCACATTTTGTCCCAAATGGTGCGAGATCCGACAATACCATCGGCCACGCTGAGAGCCATCATCAAGGAAGCCGCGGGCATTCAGGTGGCGAACTGTACGCTCTACCGCGCTATATCTATATCTATATCTATATCTATATCTATATCTATATCTATATCTATATCTATATCTATATCTATATCTATATCTATATCTATATCTATATCTATATCTATATCTATATCTATATCTATATCTATATC